>JAQQSZ010007612.1:0-13261 GCA_028646595.1 Phalanger gymnotis | reverse complement strand
GGTGTTCTCAAGCCCCGCCTCAATGACCAGAGACCATTGGTTCCCCAGCTGGCCCCTCCTAAGTCACCAATCCACACCCACACAGGTTTCACACCTGACAGGGCCCTGGGCCTGGGGCTTAGCACTTAACAGCTGAAAGTACTTCCACTCGAAAGAAACAAAAGCCATGCTAATGAGACAATTTTGCTTAACAACACAACATTATATTCAAGAAATTATCAAGGAAAATTGCCGCAATATCCTAAAACCAGAGGTAAAATAGAAGTTGAAACAATCCATTGATCATCACCTGAAAATGATCCCAAAATGAAAACTCCCAGGAATATTATATCCAATTTCCAGAGCTCCCAAGTCAAAGAGAAAATATTTCAAGCAGCCAGAAAGAAACCATTCAAATACCATGGAGCCATAGTCAGGATCACACAAGACTTTGCAGCTTCCATGTTAAAGAAACCAAAGACCTGGAATGTGATATCAGAAGGCAAATAAGTTGGGATCACAACCAAGAATAACTTACTCAGCAAAACAGTGTAATTCTTCAAGAGAAAAAAAGACCAGAGCTGAATAGAAAATTTTGATTTTCAAAAACAAGAGGAAAAAGTGGCATAAAAAGTTTAACATGAAAGAGAAATAAGGGACCTAATGGGGTTAAACTGTTTACATTCCTGTATGGGAATATGATAAATATAACTTCTAAGAATTTTATCACTATTAGAGCACTTAAAAAGGATTGTACATAGAGGGAATAGAAGTGAGTTGATTATGTTGGGGTAATTAAAAAAAGAGATAATCAAGAAAGAGGGATGCCCTGGGAGGAGGAGAAGGGAGAGGAAGAATGGGGAAAATTATCTCCCATAAAAAAGAGATGTAAGAAAGAGGTTTTATAATGAAAATAGTGAGGGAGGGGAACAGCACTTGAACCTCACTTTCATCTAAATTGGTTCAAAGAGGGAAAAACATACACTCATTTAGGTATAGAAATCTATCTTACCCAACAGGAAATAGAAGGGGGAGGAGGATGAGGGAGGGGCAAGGGAGGAAAAAATAAGTCAGAAAAAGGAAGGCATCGATCAGAAGCAAAACAGACATTAGAGAAAGATAAAGAGAGAAAGACAAATAGAAGAAATCGTAATCATAACTATGAATGTGAATGGGATGAATTCATCCATAAAATGGAAATGGATAGCAGAATGGATTAGAAACCAGAATCCAACAATATATTGTTTACAAGAAACATACTTGAAACAGACAGACACACACACACAGTTAAAATACAACGCCGGAGTAGAATCTATTATGCTTCAGCCAAGTAAAAAAGGCAGGGGGTAACAATCATCATCTTAGACAAAGCAAAAGAAAAATTAGATTTACTTAAAAGAGAAAAGCAGGGAAACCACCTCTTGCTAAAGGCATAATAGACAATGAAGTTGTATCAGTACCAAAATCCAGAGAGAAGAGAGTATGGAGGAGAGAGTGACCAGCAATGTCAAAGGGTGCAGAACGATCAAAGAGAATGAGGATTGAGAAAAGGCCATTGGATTTGACAACTAAGAAATGATTAGTAACTTTTGAGAGAGTAGTTCTGGTGGAGTGATAGCGTCAGAAACCAGATTGTGAGGGATTAAGAAGAGAATGAGAGGAGAGAAGATGGAGGCACTTAGGCACTTGTTGTAGATGGCCCTTTCAAGAAATTTAGATACCAAGGGCAGAAGACATAGGATAATAGTTGTTGGAAGTGGAAGGATCGAATGAGTGACAGTGTTTGGGGCTCTACTTGGTTCTCTTATGTGGTGTGTGATGTCTCCAGATCATATGACTTGCCATCAAAATGCTTTTTGTGTGAGATTGAAGCTCTAATAATTAGCAGTGAAAGAACAATTGATCATAATTAGATAGGGATTTCAAAAATACCATATTTTCTGTGATAGTTTGCCTTCTTTCCCTTAAATCTATAAATGTTATATTTCTTTTTCCTTGATTAAAAATTTATTGTTGCTTTTTATTTTAGTCTTTTATGGATATACCTCCCCCTTTTTTTCTCTCTCATGTGTACATGCATGTGCACACAGGCACACACACACACACACACACATCTACCTTACTTTGAAATTGAACCCTCCCTTGCAGCAGTTAAGTAGATAGTCTATACAGTGAACAGCTGACAGTATATGCCCCATTCTACCCAATTCCTTGCCTGTCTGTTTAGAAAGCAAAGTATGCTTCACTTTCTCATGGGATCAAGATTACAACAGAGGTTCTTAAGTATACCACTCAAATGCCTTGGATTAGTGAACAGAGGTTCATTTAATGAGAATTTGCTGAGTACCTACCATACAGCATCCCTGTCTTCAAGGAACTGAAAGGAGTTTGGCCAGAATATTTTAATATTTTATAGAACAGGAAATTTTTTCCTAAAATTTCTTCTTTTGTCCCCCTAAACATATGAGTATTGAAGATCCATTGTGTGATTAAGCAGTAGCTGCCTGGAATAATTTCTCTTGTTTTTAGAGCCTTTTATCAATAACATTTTTCTAAACTGAAGGATTTCATAACAAAGGAGAGGAAGTTTTGGTATTCAAATTAATTTTGATATAGTAGAACTTAAGTTTTCATTTTCAACTTAACCTCAAGATTGCTTATTTGCACTTTGGCATCTTAGAAGTTTTATCTTGAAACTATCCATAATTGTCACATAGATGTCTGAATTTTGCAAGCAGATGACCTGTGTTTAAATCACAGTTTTACCACTACTTGTATGGAGATGGGCAAGTCACTTAATCTCTGTGAGCCTTGGGGAAATGACCTTTACCTCCAAGGACCTTTCTGGGTCTGAATCTATGACTCAAGGATCCAGGCACAGGTCTACCTCCTATTTTCAGGGTGTCACTGAAATAATTGGTCATCTTGACCCATCCCAGACTCATGTTATATTTGTTTGCCTCTAGAATACTGTAGTCAGTAATAATTGTAAAATGCTTTGAGCTCTTCAAGAGAAAAAGATATGTTAATACTATCTGCCTCTTTATTGTTCAGTTGTCTTTTGGTTATCTGAGTCTTTGTGACCCCATTTGGGGTTTTTTTGCCAGAGATATCAGAGTAGTTTGCCATTTCCTTCTCCAGCTCATTTTACAGATGAGGGAACTGAGAGAGACAGGATTAAAGGACTTGTCTAGAGTCAGACCGGATTTGAACTCAGCAAGATGAATCTTCCTGACTCCAGGCCCAGTGCTTGATCCACTGTACCACCTGCCTCCTTAATAACTCTAAAATTCAAGATGTGAATTATCCTTAATAATTAGTACTTAATAATTCCTAAATGTCCATATCAAACATGAAAATTATGTTCACCTTGCATTTCCTTAGAATTTGTCTTTCAAAATCATGGTGATAACAGTGATGATAATGATGAAGATGAAGCCTGGTAGAACAGTAGATAAAATGTTGGACTTGGAGTTCAAGACCTGTGTTTGAATCCTGCCTTAGACATTTAATAGGTGTGTAACCCAAGGCAAGTCACTTAACCTCTCTAAACCTCAGTTTCTGCATCTGTAAAATGGGTGTTATAATACTGCCTATCTCACAGTGTTGTTATACTCAAATGACATGATGTATAAAGTTCTTTGCAGACCTTAAAGCACTGTACAAATGTTATTATGTCATGAATCTTAATAGGAAAAAAAATCAAATTTATTAACTCCAATTGAATATAAATTCAAAGATATTATTTTGTAACTAACAATTTATAATTTCATCTCAGCTAACCAAATTCTTCTATGTTATAGTTGTTTTCAGTTTTGTAATGTTCCATGATAACTGTACTTCTTCCTCCAAAATTCTCATGCAATTTCAACCTATTACCAAGGTCTGGTAAAAATTATGGCTTTGGAGAGTACACTGAGAGGTCTGTGTTAAATTCATTTAAAGTGCAAAAACTTCTATTTATTTCTCCTTTATGACAAATGTAAACTGTTAAGGTTAAGTGGGTGGGGCAACCGGAAGTAATTACTAAGGCCAGTGGCATTTTTGTGGTTTAATAAAGGCAGAAGCTAATTATTCAGTTTTTATTTAAGTGAAATGATGCCAAAAAGGAGGTTCCTGCAGAGCAGCTGCACTCCTTCAGTGTTACCCTAATTTACCACAGACACAACTGTCACAAACAGAACTTTTAAACTTGATATATCGCCACGAAAGTTGGGAGCCTTTTGTTTGGAGTGCATGCAGAAGAACCCCTTTATACAAATCAACCGTCAGATGATGGACAATGATGAAAATTTGATTCTTTGAAGTCATAATGGTCATTGAAATGTGTGAAATTCTGGTATTGAAAAGAGAGCAGCCAGCAAGACTCTAAATCCTGGGTGGTTGCAAGAAGCTTGCTGGGAGGTTTTTCTGCATTTTGACACCAACTTCCCATTGCTTGTTCGCTGCTTCCTTTGTTTAAAAAAAAGTTGAATTCACATAAGATAAATGGTCTGAATAGTTGATAACCGAATCATATAGTTTTTATACGAAAAGCTAATAATTAGTGAGAGCAAAAAAGGCTTTGTCCCCTAGATATTTGGAAGAAAAGATTTATTTGCATTGGCACATCATTTCTTATTATTTTTCTCTTAGTTTTTCTATTTGGTGAATTATTTGCTACTCAGGAAAAAATGGAAGGCCCGCCAGCTGCTACCTCTTTGAGAAAATTTTTTAATATAAGGTAGAGACGATGCTGTAAGTGTGAGCTCTATTGCAGAAGAATGATGTGCATCATCTCAAAGCCAAATCCGGATTCTGGTGACCTTGAGTTCATGAGCTGCAATTGGGTTTTACTCTATGGCCTACATCTGTGGGAGTAGTTATATTACATTTTAGGAACTTTATCCTATTCAAATGTTTCCATCTTCTTCAGTAATATGTGAGTCACATTATTCACATTTTAAATGTTTAGAAAAGCATTGGTTTTTAGGATGTCATTATTTGTTATCTACATTACCATTTTCTACTATGTCAAGCAAAAAATTGGCTATTTAGTTTACAAAGGAAATTAATTCGAACTTTTTCCAGGCGAAGTTTGAAATCTCAGTTTACCTTATCCATACACATTAGTTGTCAGAAAATGTATTAATTTATTTAATCTACAGCTAAGTGTCCAGCTCATTCAGATTGGTGAAGTTTTAAATCCTTGTTGAATTCAAGGTGTTTCTGCTGTACTAGATTTTTCCAAAACCGAATAAATCATTATTAGTAGACGATTCTTCAGTTTTTAAAATGATTTTTAATGCAAGAGCAAAAATCAAGCAGCTTATCAAAAAAATCAAGGCCATACTTATAACCTAAAATGGCTTTCAGACATTTTGTTCTTGAAAATTGGTTCACAGGTAGCTCATTGAGAACTTGGACTCAAAGCAAAGCATTGAGGACAGAGTACAGAGTTCAACTTAGTGCACCATAGTTCTTTTCAAGTATTATATTGTTTTAATGGCATCTTGGAGCGGGAGCTTTAGCCCATTGAAATGTCGCTTAAAGGACAGGTTCTTCTGTCACTAGCTGAAGCTGTGTGGATGAAATGATCACAATAGAGTGTTGTAATGCATTTTAAAAGTGTGAGAAATCAGTTTGTCTAGACTAAGAGTGCGCCTACAGGGAATAAGAATTTTAGAGCTTCTGTGCCCTTTAGGTGTCAAGTATGTGATAGATGCCAAGCTTTTTTATTCTCTATCTTTGGCAACAGCTCAGCTATGCTACAGTACCTTACATGTCTACTGCAAGCAAAAACAGTGATTCTATGTCAGGACAACTTGGGCTTCAAAATCCAGAAACTCATTGTCCTGAGAATTGTCTGTTCAAGTGCCAACTTTAAATTGGGGAAGATATCAATAAATAATTGCTGTATTCCCAGAAGGCATGGAAACTTTAGTAGTTAAAAATCAAAAATATAAAGAGATTAACAACATTATGTGGCTATTTACTATCTAATTGAAACAATAAGTAAATTTATTAATTTCAGGAGGTTCTCATCATAATTCATGTTAAACTAATTCAGCACAAATCAAGGAGAAAAGACAACTTAATGTTAAATATGCTTATTTTTATAAATTTCAGTACCTAGAATACAGAGAAATTCTCTTTCTAAAACTAGATTCAACATCTAACCTTGTGATATCTGGAATTCATTTTCTTGGGAGTTAGTCCTCATATTTTAAAAATCCTGGTTTACTTGTTATTCCTGTACTTCATTCATATATTGATAGGAGTAATAGTTTTACATTTTAGAATTCTGTGTCTTACCCTTAGTTTTTCTGTAATTGCAATATGGGACAATTAAACATCTTCACTTTTATTTCAGATACCATGCAACTATTGTTTGCTTTTCTTTTTTTTATAATGTAGGCACATACTTGGACTGCATATTTGTGTACATATATGTATCATTTTGATAGTTTCTGTAAACAGACAAGCCGTGACAGAGAAACCACACCTCAATATTGGTACAGGTGGAAAAGTATTGTGTTAAGCATAACATGTATTGCCAACTAAAATAAAAAACTTTAAAGCGTATTGCTTTTTAATCTTGTGGGTGTATTAGACTAGTATAGTCAGAAGTACCTGTCAATCTTTTCCCCATGTATGTTGTTGCTCTGAATAATAGTATTATTTTATTTTTAGCATTGCTAAACATATATTGACAACTACTTTTATTTAAAACCAAAAAAAGTTTTGTCAGTTTTTACTCATTGGGCTCAAACATTTATTGAGGTTGTTTTTTATGAAAAAGTAATACATGTTACAAGAGTTGAAGAATATAGTTTTGTACATAGGCTTATTATTTGCAAATGAAAGCATAGACTTTAATTTTATAATTATACTATAGGTATTTCGTGTTTACCCCACTCCCACCCTGGTCGTCTTATAGTTGTTCAAAGCTTTTTGTTTTAAGCGAAATGTGAATTAAGGCATGCTTCATTTCTGGGAATGATTTAGAAGCAGTGCTAATTATTTTTCACAGACTAAAATCTTTGACCATTACTAAGTAGGAACAGAAATGCAGAGATGTTTTATTAAGTATGTTTATCTAGTTTTTGTGTCATGTCAGTATTGCTTAGACTTGTTAAATAAATTTAATGTAGATTGCCATGTCTCTGGATATTCACCACATTAACATTTTATAATTGACCAGAAATGTAAGGGGATTGGGGAGGGAGTAATGGTCCAAAAGGTTCAACCTTAATATTTAGCACACAGAGCTGGGAAAATTATAAAATTTCACCGCCTTAGCTTTGGAGGATAGATTAGGTTTGAATCATCCCTATCTTAGAAGATGTCAACACAGGCAGATGAAAATACCATATTGAGTTTTAATTAGTTTTATATTTTTTAATGGTTTCAATACTTCCTATGAAGGAAATGACTTGTTCTCCATAGTCAGACACTTATTATAAAGTTTGTTGTGATTGTGTTTTTTCCTACTTAAAGTTTAGTTAATGTTTTTATTATCTCCAAGCTGAAGATCCCTTGTTTTCATTTTCTCCTGATACCAGTTTGTGAAGAAAGAGCCTTCTTCCAGCAAGATATTTTAAAAATTAATATTCCTGCTTTGTTAAATTGGTAGGGTACTGTGTATTTATCACTTTAGCAACTATTATAAAAGCTTCAGCAGGATATTTTTTTTTTTTTTTTGGCCAGTAAAACTGACGGTGTGGGGAGAACTAAAGGAAATGTCTCAGAACATCAGGAAGTCCCTACCATTTTCATAGAGATTTGTTGGATGTCTTATCTTCGATATCTATCTGAGAAATTAAATAACCAGAAAGGTGTAAAAAACTACTCTATAAATAAAGAAATGTGAATAGATTAGTGTAAAGAAAGAGAACTATAAAAGTACATCTGTGGGTATGCACTCTATCTGAAACATGTTTAATTGCTTATTTCTTTTTAGGATATCACTACATTGACTGGTGTTCCAGAGGAACATATCAAAACTAGAAAAGTTCAGATTTTTGTTCCTACTCGTAATAACATGCAGTCTGGAGTAAACAACACAAAGAAATGGAAGATGGAGTTTGATACCAGAGAGCGATGGGAGAACCCTTTGATGGGTTGGGCATCAACGTGAGTGCTGTTTGTTGGCTTAATTTGAACTTCACTTTTACTTCTGTGCAGTTTTTTGTTTGTTTTACTTTGAACACTTTAAATTTTCGAGCTGTTTCATGTGTAATGACAGTATGTTTTGACAGTACTTATGAAGGCAGGTTAGTATAGGCCCTTTGCCTGAAGAAACATAGAATGTGGAAATTACATTGATGCCTTTCATCCTATTATGTTAATCTGGACCAGCACAGCACTGTGTATACAGTGAGTGCTGAATAATGGTTGCCCAAATGGTATTATGCTTAAGTCAGATATTTCAAGTTACACTTGGGTAGTTTAAGAAAAAATGTTAATAATTTTGTGCCTTCCAGCTATAGATTTATAATCTTAGCACATTACTCTTTTCTTCTTAGTATTAAGTCATAATGAAAATTTTTTATATAGCTTAGAGGAAAGTAGTCAGGTGGGTTTAGAAATTAGTGCTCTAAGTTACTTGAGAGAGTTTGGCAGTTATTAGGTTCTATATGTATAGTAGTCATAAAATGTCCCAAAAGTAAATGACTTTACTCTCAGTAATATAGAAGCAGGTTCAGTAAGTGTTAATACTAATAATATTTCAGTGTACAACATCCAGATAAGCCCTAGTATTAATGTTGTGGTTGGGAATTCTTAAAACATTTTATGCAACTCAGTTCTAACAAAATTTTGTCACCAGTCCAAATTAACTTTCTAGTTTCATTAAGATATATTATTTATCTTTTCCTGTAGATGTAGTTGGATGAATACCTGTTTAAAATGGCTGCCATTATTAAATTTGAATAAAGCTTTCTATAATTTGCCAGACTATATTTTGTCATTGTACATAAAGTTCTTTGATACATCCTTCAGAATAAGTCTACTATATAACATATAGATTTTTGAATCACGTACTGGAAAGATCCGAATTTTTAAGAAAAAGCATAGTATTGTGATTTCATTAGACATGAAATTTTAACATGAGCATCTGTACACTAGCATTACTGTAGCTTTCCATTCCTATCTTCAGTGTTAAAACCCTTTTAGGGAGTTTGGGCTTGTAAACCTTAATTTGTTTCAACATTCATCAAATATTTATCAAGGATCCACCATGTGCAGTATACTTTGATAGACAGTACAATGTACTTGCGCCTAACGTTTCATGCAAGAGTACGGTTTGAATTTAGATAGACTATTTTGGATTTACTATTCTTAAACGGAAGCTTATATGATTATATTATTTAAAGCATGACTAAGTCTAGAAATTCCTGTTTGGGTTTTGAAGTAGTTTCATGAGCTTCCAAATATGTTCTGCCTTTAAAAAAGCAAAAAAAAACCCAAAAACCTAGAAACATAGAAATTTGTACCTTAATCATGCCTTTTTTTTATACCGTGATTACTTTTAGTGAGTGAGTAAGTAATACATACCCTATGGTTTAAACTTGACTCTAAATTCTCAAGAAGCTTTTAAATTAACCATAGAAACTTTGTAGACAAAAGCAAAATATTTAGAAGAATAAGAGATATCTCACTATAATGCAGTAGTTACAAAAATGGTGCTTTATGCAATAAATCTTAAGTTTGATAGAGGTTTCATTATTAAAGAAAAAAAATTAACCAACAGGTTTAATTATATACTTCTCTTTTTTTTTTTTTAATCTCAGAAACAGAGCTTGTTACAGCATTAAAAAGTTCTTGCAAATATTTGGGCAAAGCCGCTTCTTCATTTACCATGCTTGCTACCAACCATAATGTTTAATGATATGACAGAATAGCATTTAAGACTTTAGGTATTGTAAATAAAACATGGAACTCTGCATTAAGATTTGCAAAGTAGTTTTTAAAGCATTTATATTTGTATATTTATTTCCATGCCTTTTTCACACAAACTTTTGAAGATCTGGATTTTTCAACACCTGACTTTTCATGAAATTTTGAACAGTGGCATTATTGGGCTAAACCTCTACTATATACAAAAAGGAATCAGGAAATGCTAATCTGTTAATGCTGGATATTTAGCGTCAGTCAAAGGAATTGTTTTGGGGTGTGGGGAAACAGGAATGTTGTTGTCCGTGCTGCACCTGGCACTCTACCCATTCGCACACCCACAGAGTTTCCAAATGTCAGTGATGTGCAACTCTTAACTACATGGACAGAGATATAGACAGATACACAAATATACATTTATTTGTGTGGGTCTACACGTACATATATGCATACATACATATACATGTGCACATATTTCTGTTGTATTGCATAAAATCTTTTAAGTGTTTAAACACTATCCCTCCCTCCCTGTCCCTCTATCTGTCCCTCTGTATGTCTCTCCCTTTCTTTCCCCATCTAAGGAGAAATAGAATCAATTGAAGAGTATAAGTAATGGCTTAACACAGACACTTTAGTGAGACGAGCAATCCCCATGAGGCTGACAGTGGCCCGGTCTTGTGTGCTATGTTCTGAACTTGGGCACATCATTCAGCCTGTCTGGACCTTTACTTCTTCATCTTTAAAATGACAGAATTATACTACCTAAATATAGAATGATTCAAGTAAAATCTCCTAGTCAAGTAGCAAATCTGGTAGTAGAATTTGTCATAATAGCCAGTGATTGGTTCCTCAATAAAAACCTACCTAGGAGGACGGCTGAGTTTTAGATTTCACAAACCGATGTGACTAACAATCATGTCAAATATAGCAGAACTTAGACATCAGAGTTAGTGTTCTTTGTCAGAGCAGTCATTAGGAAGCTCTCTGTATGCTTATCCCAACTATATTGCCATTGCTCAAAACATTTTTGCAGGACCTCCTTGGTTATTGATTTCAGAGTAAGTGCCACATTCTATTGAATAGTCTTAATTGTGGCAGATCTCTGCCTTTTTGATTAAAAAACAGTTTAAAGTTATTCAAAGTCAAATCCCATAAATGAATGAAAAAATGTTTATTAAATAGTTACTGTTTACAAAAACTCAAGTACTGGGCATGTAATTAGAAAATTGGAGACAGTTTGTTCTAAAGGAACTCACATTCTAATGGAGGAGATTTAATAATAGTTTTTGCCTTGCAATAGGTTAGGGTCAGTGGAAATCACATTAAAGAAGGTGCATTACTATCTTCTTTGCCATGCACCTTCTTTAATGTGATTTCCACTGACCCTAACCTATTTAACAGTATTCCAAGGACCTTAATGGTGAGAATTTTCTTTTCTGTATATGAGGCTGCAATACTCACAGAAGCAGTTGCCAGATTCTGTCTTCCCAGGGGTTGTTTCTTTGTATAATGGCTCTCTGGGGTTGAGCTAGAAGGGAGGACTGGTGGTCTGGGGTAGGGGTGTTGACATGCCTGAGACTCTAGGGTTTGCTTACCTTGACATGTAGCAATTAAGTTTTCAGTTGGTATAGTTGATATGAAGGAAGAAGGGCCCCTTCTTCGCAGGAATTGCTCACACCAATGATGGATAGATGATCAAGGCAGGAAATACCATTGCGGGGAGTGGATTTTTTGTGGTTCCTAAACTGGCTCTGGAAGCACTTCCAAAGAAGTTTTGAGCAATATATACATACATAGTCAGTGTAATGTTCTGGGCAAAGCATTGGTAAGGAATCACATCGAGATTTGGATTCCAGTTCTGCTTATTACTACTACTATTGACCACTGTTTATATAGGCGTTTAAATTATGACAAGTATTTACATATATTACCCTAAAACAGCCCTGTGAATTAGATATTTTAAGCAATATTCTTTTTTACATATGTGGAAGCAGTCTCAGAGGAGTTAAAGGCTTACCCGTGCTCACACATCTAGTATTTTAGAGGCTGGGATGTGAACCCAGCTCTTCCTGACTCCAGATCTTGTACTTTTAACCACTGTGCCTTACTGTCTCAGCTAACTGTGGAAACTTGGATAACTCTCAGGTTTTTTTTGAGCTTTATTTTCACATCTATAAAATCAGGATAATACCTGCCCTGTTTATTTCATAGGGGTTCTTGTGAGGCTCATGTGAGATAATGCTGTGCAGTATATATGCTACCATACAAACAAGAGGTAGTAAGTATCACTTAGGAGCTTTGTTTATGCGATGAAATGAGTCATACACCAATGCTTGTAACTAGGGTTTAAATGCTTTATGTTCAGGATGTAAAAACAAGTGCTCCAGCCCTGTCATTAAACACAGCTTTCTTATACTTCTTTTTTGGATATGTAGACAAATCATTAATTTCCATCAGTTCTCTCTACATTGAGATTTAATTTTTTACTTGCATTTGGAAGTTTTTGTTAGTATCTGTCATTTATTTTTAAATTTTGTTTACAAAATATACCCTTCTCTCTCCAATATTCCCTTGTAATGAAGATATTAACAGGGAAAATAAAGTTTGGTAAAATTCAACTCATTTGACCATGTCTGCCAGAATATGCAATATTTCAGTTACATAACCCTTCTAACCTCCCCTTTCAACAAATTCCCCCCCCCATCTTTTCTCTTGGGACCAAACTTATTTTAGAGATTAGAAGCTTGGAATAAAATAATTTTCTCTTCATGTAGTCATGAAACATCTGTAGATATCAGAATCAAACAATACCCTTAATTCAATCACATTCTAATTATTCTAAACCTCCAGAGTTATTTTTTAAGGTAAAGGAAAAAAAATAAACTATAACCTAAATTTGGAGTCTCCTGAGATTTTTTGTTTGTGAAATCCATGAGTCATAGTAGATAGAAAGCTGTTTTTGAATCAAGGAAATCTGGGTTCAAGTCCTGCTTCTCACATATTGCTAGCCATGTGACCCTGGACAAATCACTTAAATCTCTAAGATCAGTTGTAGATCTGTGTTTATAGAAGGAGTTTTCTTGTTTTATTTTATTTTTTAAAAATTATTTCTTTTTTTTTCTTTTTTTATTTACTCATTATTTATTTATTTAGTATTTTTTTTGTTTTCAGCATTAATTTTCACAAGAGTTTGAATTACAAATTTTCTCCCCAATTCTACCCTCCCGCCCACTCCAAGATGGCGTGTATTTTGATTGCCCCATTCCCCAGTCAGCCTTCCCTTCTGTCACCCCACTCCCCCCCCCCCAACCCCTTTTCCCTTACTTTCTTGTAGGGCAAGATAGATTTCTATGCCCCATTGCCTGTATATCTTATTTCCTAGTTCCATGCAAAAACTCCTTTTTTT
>JAQQSZ010007610.1:0-13262 GCA_028646595.1 Phalanger gymnotis | reverse complement strand
GCTCCCCTCAGCTGGGAGCTGGGAGCTCCATGTGGGATAGACCTTACCCAGAGACCATCCAGGCTGTCCTGGGCTGGAGCCCTGCTTCCCTCTGCCACTTTGTGGGTTCTGTAGCTCTAGAATTGGTTCAGAGTCATTTTTTTATAGGTTTTTGGAGGGACTTGGTGGGGAGCTCACGCCAGTCACTGCTTCCCAGCTGCCATCTTGGCTCCCCACCCCCGAACCTCAAGTTATGTGCATTATTTTAGGGGCTACCTCCAAGTTTCTCCTCAATTCAGTTGTCACAGGACTAGAATTTCCTACCATTGATGATTCTTTGCCTTTGGTTGAAGATTTAAGTTTCAGGAGAATCTTAAATAAAATTTATTAAATATTTCAAAGGACTTGATGTTTGTAATGAGATGTGTGTGAATAAGATAATACAATTTAACAAGCCTTTATTAAAGTGCTTACTAAATGCCATATGCTTTGCTAGGCAGCTAGGGTCCTAGACATCAGTCCTAGACATCGGGAAACTTACATTTTTTTTTTCTGGATCTGGGCATTTAAATAATATTGAGCCCACTGTTAACAAAAGACCCCCCAGGCCCATAAAACCACCTGAAATGAAAGAGTCTTATCACAGATTACAAAGCTATTATTGTCTGAGGAAATAAAACCTTGCAGGGGAGAGAAGATCCTGCAATGGAGCAGAGAAGGAGAGGGAGAGTTCTTAGCTGCTCAAAGAGTAGTGTAAAAAGGGTGAGATAATATAGTTTCTAGAGGCTTTTGGGCAGGAAGCATGGGTTAAAGAGAAGGGATCATTTGTAGACACAGTAAGCCCGGATGTTTAGAAAGTCCTGAGCAAGGTCTTTAGTCTGCACCTTCTGTTTGAAGATGCCTTTGAGCTGATCAAGGCTAGTTTTGTGGTTTCTGGTAGCTACAGGCATCTCCAGATTTGGCTAGAATCTGCTTAAAAAGGATCACTGGTATGTCAGGCATCTCTGGGCCTCAGAAATCCTCTTAATTGGCTGGTTGTTGTATAACTCCATCGTCATGCTCCCCTGCAAAGAAGGGATATATCTACATTTACATCTATATCTACATTATATAGTATGTATAGTATAGAGACCATGTTAACAACACCAAACTGTACTAACATCTAGTCCTTATCTTTTTATCTTATCCATAAAGACAGCATGAGAGACTTGGTGATTCGTTTCCTAAAATTGAATATTTTTTTTCCCAGAAGTTGAATCATTTACTATTTTTGATAAGGTACATTTTATTTAAGGTATTATCCTTAGTAGGGGGTAGATAATTCAGCTCTGTCTAAGCTGTGTGAAGAAATGACAGCCAGAGCAGTCAACTGACAAAGGACTCCATTTATGAAATTCCTGATAGGGTGAAGAGAGATCAGAGCTCATTGAATGAGAATGTCAGTATTACCTACTGTCCTTTAGTGCCACCTAAATTTTGAAAGAGCTGAAGCTTCTCACCAGTGATTGGTGTTCTTTCCTACTCTCTCTGATTTGAAAAGGGGGAAAATGGGGAAAGAGATATTTTTCAACAGTTTTTTTTTGTATAAGAGGAAGAAATGCTTGAGATCTAATGGACAATGAAGAATCTTGGTGAATGAAGAGCTGACTAGTTTTGCTTAGTTTGTCCAGAACATCATCCTGCTAAGCCTCAAAGTTCTCTGCCTTAAAGGAACTGCTAGCCAATTCCAGACAGTAACACTTTCCAGTGCCCTTCCGAGGATGTTTGCTAGTCAAAAGAGCTTATTTGAGGGTTTGCCCACTTGCAAGTGCTGAGGAACAGGAGAGTAACTAGCAGAGATGCTGTTCAATGTGGTGCAAATATTCCTAAACTGATGAAATCAAAGCCAGAGTTATGACTTACCCCAAACACTGAGTACCCTATTTCTTGTCTCTATGATTTTGCACTGGTTGTCTCCTATGCCTGAAACATACCTCTTTCTCAACCCCACCTCACAGAATTCTTCTCCTCCTTTTAGATATAGCTCAAGCATCACTTTCTACATAATGCCTTTCATTATTCCCCAACTTCTACTTATATTTAACCACTTAGTATTTAACTTCATTATATTTGTTTTGTGGGGTGTATAGGGTATTGGGGGAGGACTAGCACATCTGGTATGAGGACTTGCTGAGACTTTTGAGGGCTGCTCATCCACTTTTGGTCTCTACCTGTTTTCTCACCCATAAAGGGGATAATAACCCTCACATCAAAGGGTTATTATGAGAATTAAATGAGATAATATATATGTATATATATATATATATGCACATATATACATAAATACTTTGTTAACCTTAATGTCATGGAAATGATAGCTGCCATTATTATTCCAGTCAAACTGGATCACTTGCCATGTAGACCCCCTAGACCTTGCCATTGTCTCTGCTGCCATGCCCTAAGGATTGCTAGACCTTTCTACATGCCCTATGTATGTTGTCTCTCCTTATTAGAATGCGAGTTCCTTGAAAGCAAAGACTTTTGCTTTCTTTTTGTCTTGCTTTTCTTTTTGTGTCTGTAGCCCTCAGCACAGTGCTTCAGATTTAATGAGTCCTTAATAAATACTTTCTTTAATAAATACTTCAATAAATACTTAATAAATGCTTCAATAATAAAGGATGGATGTTGAGATTGGGACTCTTGAGGTTCTGTTTTGACACATACTAGCTGTGTGATCATGGGCAAATCACTTAACCTCTAAGTTCCACAGATAACACTTTAAGAATTTAAGCACAAAAGAGTTAGTCATTTTCATGAGAAAGTTTCCACACTAGGAGTCATTGACCCCAGTGAAATCACAGACTGCATTGTGTATAGCTGCAGTTCCCTCCTCTAATGCTATTACTAGTGCATTTAGATGAAGCTATCCAACCCACAACAGGAAGTATGAAACGGTTTCTCAGGGGAGGGGTCAGAGCTAGAGACAAATTTAAAAGTCATAGTATTACAGGATTAAAAGATTATAGGTTCAGTGTTGGAAGGGACATTAGAGTCCTACTCATTCCTTTTATAGGTGTGAAACAGTAAGGCAATAAACACAACATCAACGAAAATTGTGAGTATGCCTATGTAGTACTGTATCACAAAGTATGAGAGACTCTTCATAAACAAGGTAAAAGAAGTGTAACATTTATTCAGACACTGGAAAATCATATCCCATAACCAAATGTTCAGCTCCCACAGTCCGTCAGCCCACTTTATCAAAACAGCAAAGAACTTAAAACACCATATCACAGCCTGGAAACTCCTCATCCCAAAACCTCTCTGACCCTCTGCTGGGGCCTTCCCAGAAAAAACTCACAGTACAGCTAAGTCATCCTGTTCAGTTCTAACAATCATGAGGACAGCCATTAGCAGCCACCAGCAGCCATATTGTCTTTCTCTCTCTCAGCATTTCCTATGTCATAACTTCCTTTTCCTGTCAGGAAGCTCCTCCCACTATGTAACTTAGGTTTCCTGTGATATAAGCAGGTCACATGGTTTATTAATGTGTGGGAAAGATCTTCAGATCAAAATTGCTAATACAAGGTGTCTTGGAATGAAGAGAGCAGGGTTCTGGGTGGGCCCAGGACAGATAGTGAGAAGAGAAAAGATAGGTTTTAGGGCAGGAGGGAGTGTATTTCCGAGGAAGGCAGATCTGGTTAGGATTTTTGCCTTGGAGGACAATGGATAGTAACTGTGCATTACCTACAGACATGTAGAGAAAGAGCATCATAGAGATGTGTGTGTTTCTCTTTGTCTTTACCAGCTAAGGTTTGGAGTTGAGAAATAAACTTGAGAAGTATTTGGACCCTCCAGGAAATGGGCAGCAGCTCCGAAGGAGAATCTTTGCATATTGTATAATGCTGTCTTGACTACCTGCTCCATGTAAGAGCCAGCTACTTTGAGGATAAGCTTTTACAAGGCTTGACTCTCTCTGCTTCCTGCTTGATCTGTTTCTTTTTCACTCTTTGGTGCAGGCTCAGTGAACAAAAAATTATTTTTATTATTGGCTCAAATAAAACACAGTAACCAAGATAATTAAATGATCATGGGATTTGGAGCAGCAATACATCCCCACTTCCCTTCAAAGTGCATAATGGAGGTATTCCAAACTCACTTACCAAATGATCTCCATATACTCACTG
This sequence comes from Phalanger gymnotis, assembly GCA_028646595.1. Lineage (NCBI taxonomy): Eukaryota > Metazoa > Chordata > Mammalia > Diprotodontia > Phalangeridae > Phalanger > Phalanger gymnotis. The sequence goes on along the minus strand of JAQQSZ010007610.1, from coordinate 9,117 downwards.
CCTCAACATAGTGTCCACCTCTTACCCAATTAAAGTAGATAATTAAGAAGGAGTAGAATGCATTTAATTTTTATTGTCTGCTCTTCTGGACCATTGAATCTGAAAGAACATGACATTTGGTTTGGGCCCTTTGGGTGGATTGAGCATTGGAACAACTGAAGGATGGATTATTTAACCATAGCATACATTTATCCAGTGAAAATATCCTTCTAAATATGCTCCTACTATGTTTTGTCTCACTTCAAATCTAACTTCCAAACCCAGTTTCTCTTCGCAGCACATGCCTGGTTCCCATTCCCGCCCCCTCTCTAACAATAAGTCTTAATTCTGTCTCAATGAGTTAACTGATCAATCAACCAACAAAATATTTGTTAAGCACATTGAGAGGCTGAGGATATTCAGATATAAATTACAGTGATATAATCCTAGCACCAAAGGAGCTTAAATTCTCCTGCCATGAGGGGCCATGGTCACAGATAATTATTGGATAGATACACACGCACACATACATATATACATACGTACACACATATGCATGCACACACAAAACTTAGGCTTTCTTAGTCCTGCCTCCCCTCCTTTCCTGTCCAATCATGCAATGCATATTTTGAGACCTTATTTTATGTTCAGTACTTAAGATACAAATGGATACAAGAGAAATAATCAAGTAAAATCAAAAAGTATTTATTAAGTGCCTGCCATGCACCAGGAGCTGTGCTAAGACCTGGAGGTACAAAGAAAGGTAAAACAAAACAAAACAAAAACAAAAACAAAAACAAAAACAAAAACAAAAAAACAACAACGCACAAAACAGAACAGTCCTTGCTCTCAAGGAGCTAATAGTCTGATGGAGAAGACAACATTCAAACAACTATGTACAAACAAGATATATACAGGATGAATTAGAGATAACTTCAGAGGGAAGACACACTAAGATTAAAGCAGGTTAGGAAAAGTTTCTTGTAGAAATGGGACTTTACCTTTGAAATTTGAAAGAAGTCAGTAAATCCAGGAGACAGATGTAAGGATGAAGAGAGTTCCAGGCATGAGAAACAGCTACTGAAAATGCCAAGAGTTAAAAGATGAATTGCTGTGTGTGTAGAACAATAAGAAGGCCAGATATGTTCCTCACCTTTTAGGAATTTACCCTCTATGTTCCTCACCTTTTAGGAATTTACCCTCTATTATAGAACTACAAAACCATAGATTTGAGAAAGAAATTTAGAATTCCTATAGTCCAACAGCTTCCTCAGATATAGATTAGTGAGGAAAATAAGCATCCCTACCTCAATGAATCACAATATTTCTATGTGAAAATATTATATTATTAAAACATTAAGTGCTAATTTCTATTGATAGAGACATCTCATACAGATAGAGTTGCTAAGGCAAAGCATGTAAAATTAAAAAAAATCAAATGCAGACTGCTATTATTTTCTTTAAAATAAATTAGTATGAATCAGTACTTCAATTATGGCTAATGTCTTGGCATAACAGAGGCAGTGTAGTATAGTAGATAGAATGTAAGATCTGAATCAGGAAGACTTGGCTTCAAATCCTGCCTCTAGCCTTTGCTAGCTACACAGCTACAGACGAATCACTTCACCACTCTGACTCTCACCTTCCTTATCCATAAAAATGAGAGAAGAAAACTTGCCTTGCTCTATCACATGGTCCTTTTTAGGAACAAATGATTTGATTTATATTTAATTCTTCTTTGTAAGAGAGTGAACATGGGATAAAGAGAAGAAAAAGTATGAGGATAGAATTGAAGAAAATATGTAATTAATGATCACAAATATGAATAGGATGAACTTGCTTATAAAATGAAAGAGGATAGTAGAATGAATTATAAAACAGAATTCAACAGTATGTTGTATATAAAAACCACACTTGAAACATCGACTAGGTTAAACTTATGAATGCAGGGCTGTTTAGATATCAGAAATTGATAAACATAACAGACTATATTATTAACAATAATAACAATAATCGTATGATTATATCTACAGATTCAGAAAAAACCTTTGAAAAAATGCAGCATCTATTTTTGTTAAAAACACTTGTAAATATAAGAATGGACCTTTCTTTAACACGGTAAGTAGTAACTATCTAAAACCAAGAGCCAAAATCAATGAGATCGAGGAAAAGAAAGGATATCCAATATCCCTACTATTTGATATAATATTAGAAATGCTAATCTTAGCAATAGCAATAAGAAAAGAAAAATAACATGAGGATGAAATGTGCACAGGAAAAAAAGAAACAAAATTGTTGCTTTTTGAAGATTACATGAGGCTTTACTTAGAGAACCCTGTAGGTTCATCTAATAATTAATTGAAACAATAACTGTAGCAAAGTAGCAAGATTAAAATAAATCCACATAAATTCTCATCACTAAATATATTGCTCACAAAATACATCTGGAGAGATATAAAGAGAAATTACATTAAAATAGTTACAAATATATAAAATACTTGGGAGTCTACATTCTAAGATACACTGGAACATTATGTTTATAACCATGAAACATTCTTGGGCAGCTTGGTGCCTCAGTGCTGGGCCTGGAGTCTGGAAGACATCTTCCTGAGTTCAAATTTGGCCTCAGACACTAACTATCTCTGTGACACTTGACCCTGATGCTCCAGTTTCCTCATCTGTAAAACGAGCTGGAGAAGGAAATGGCAAACCACTCCAGTATCTTTGCCAAGATCACCTCAAACAGGGTCATGAAGAGTAGGACATGACTGAAAAATGACTGAACAACAATAAAATGAAACTTTCTTTATGGAAATGAAGACAGACCTAAACAATGGGAGGGATATCAATTGCTAATTGGAAGGCTGAGATAATATCATTAAAATGACTACACTATGTGAATTAATTTACTTATACCATGTCATGCTAATCAAGCTACTTAAAAATTACTATATATAGTTGGAAAAATTATAATGAAACTAATCTGAGAAAATAAAAAGTTTAGAATCTTAAGAGAAATAGTGAAAAGAAATGGGAAGGAAGAAGGGCTAGCAGTACCAGATCTAAAACTATACTACAAAGCAATGACCACCAAAATGATGTAGTAATGGCTAAAAAAATACTAAGGTTAGTGAGTTGAACAGATTTGTTACACAACACACAGATGCAGGCAAATCAAATGATTTACTGTATTGGCAATTAAGGAGGGCTTTTAGCACTTATTTAATAAAGTGCCCTTGAAGAGTTTGGCCTTTGTTTCCTTGATTAAATTAGGAGTCCTTGATGACCTCCTTGCCTCAAGGGAAAGCCTAGTTTACATGGGTTTGAGTGACATGTTTGTGACATCACAGGCTTTTAGACCATGTGGGTTTAAGTCACATTTTTGTGATGCTTTTAGGTCATATGGATGAGTGGCATGTGTGACTCGCCTTTGACCCTGAACAAGATATATAAACCCAGAGGTTGGTGTTCTCCCTTGGGGCTCTGAGACACAGGAGGAGTGGCACATGACTCTGGGCCAGCCATTGTTCTGTGCTCCCCGGCTCCTGAACTCAGATGTTGGTCTTGGTAACTACGAATTGTATTTGGTCTGTTTATAATATATGTTTGTAATTTGTTTGTATTTTTACTCTGAAGCTCAGGGTGTTGACTTTTTCCCCTGAACTAAGTGAATGATATTTGTATATTGGATTGAAATGAGATTGTTAACTCCTCAATGTTGCTTTCCTTAGTAAAGTAGATCAAAAGAACCTGTACTGGCAGCATTCTTGTCATTGGGCTTGTGATGGTCTTTCACCCCCACAGCAGCTGCTAGCTGAATTGTTGCAACATTAACATAAAGACCCAAGTTGCTGTGTAATGAAGGAATGGGAAAGCAGTCTGGTAGCAGTTTGATTTAGACCAACACCTCACATCATGTACCAAGATAAGCTCTAAATGGATACATGACTTAGATACAAAAGCTCTTATCTTTAAACAAATAGAGGAAAAAGGAAGAAATTATGTTTCAGATATATGGATAAGGGAAAAATTCAAGACCAAATGAGAGAGGTTATCCAAGAGTGGATCACAGGAGACAAAATGGATAATTTTGATTACATAAAATTAAAAGGTTTTTGCACAAATAAAATAAACAGTAGATATACAAGCATGATACAGTAGAAAGAGGGCTGGATTTGGCGTCAGAGGGTCTGGGTTCAAATCTCAGCTTTGAAGCTTACTACCTATGTAATCCTGGCCAACTCTGGGCCTTGGTTTACTCATCTGTAAAGTAAAGGGGTTAGGATAGATCATCTGTATGGCAGCTCTAACTATAGGGTCACCTTAGATCCCCATGATTCAGAGTAGAGAGTTGTCTTTTCCCTGGCTTGGGATATTCTTTGCTTATTTAAGAATCTGTCAGCTGCCAGGTTCTTTCTCTTTTATGGTTTATGTCAGTGTTTTTATTAGTTGGCCTAAGACAAAGTCATATTATTGCATCAGTTAGAATCCAATGCTGGGCTAAATTTTACTAGGGGTAATTTGGCCTGGGCAATGCTGGAAAAGCTTGAAAGTGAATCTCTGACCCAGTTTGTGCCTCATGGGATGTAGGAGAGAAATAAGTTTCCTTCTGCAAACTCTGAATTTTCACCTATTGCCCTAGCAGCCTTCTGAAGGAATAGCTTCTCTTGTCCTTAGGAAGGACTAAGCTAATAAATTATGTTTGGTGTCAGCATCATCAGCCTAGTGGCCTAGAGGCATACATGATATGCTCAGAAGTACTTGCTGTAGAATGCTTCCCTTGGCCTTATTCACCCCTTTTCCCTAGTAGACATTTCTTATATGAAGCTCTCTACAGCTGAATGGCCTCTTTTTCTTCTTCTTTTTTAAAAAATGATGATTTGCTGACACTTAACTCTTTTAGAGACTGTCAACTCCAGAGAGAATACTTTCATGAAGTACTTGAGGCAGTGTTTTATTTTATGAAAACTGCTCTTTAGGAAGGAAACGGGGATAGAAGATAAAGGGGAGGGCTGGTTCAGTTGCCATTAGTCTGTAAACCATACAGGAAACGATACCATTTGGATGAGATGCTCAATGGAATACGTGTTAGAAGTGGTATTTGGTCTACAGTCAGGAGCCATGAACATAGGTAAATCTATAATCAAGAAATTCCCCAAATCTCTGGTTTTAAAATTTTATGTAATAATGCCACCTTTTATTTTAAACCAAAAATTTCTACTCCTCCACACATTTCAGAAAACAATATATACATATGTGACCAGCAAAGACAATAGAATAGAATAGCTATTTTATCTAAACCTCTTCACTCTCAAAGGAAAGGAATAATTCAGCAGATGATTACAGAGGATCCCGTTCTTTTTCCTTTCCCCCAAGGTAAAGGAATTAAACTAATCAACCAAATCAAGCATTTATTAAGCAGCTATGATTTGCTAGGCAAGATATTAAGTACTGGGGATAGGAACATAAAAATGAAACTGTCCCTGTGCCTTACTTTTACATAAGTATATACACAATATAGGAATAGGATCTGTGATTTCTGTGGCATAGGGAACTCTTGGATAAAATATTTCCATGTATCAGTAAAGGTTAGCACCTTCTCTTCAATTTATAGTTTCTGAGAGTTGCCTAACAGTACTGAGAGATTAAACAACTTGCCCAATGTCACACAGCTATGAGTAAGAGGACTTAGACCTAGTCCCTTCTGGTTAGAAGGCTAGTTCTCTACTCATTATAGAGTCAGTGCTTCCTCTTACATACCAAATAAATACGAAGTAATTTTTTGGAGAGGGGAATGAAAATGAGAGGTTGAAATAAAATTTACTATGCATCAAGTGATCTTAAAAATGTAGAAACTACAATCATGGTATCAAACATAAATTTAAAAACAGAAAACCTACATTATGTTGAAAGGATTCAAAAAATGAACAATACTGATATTAAAATGACATGCATCAAATGGCATAGCATCCAACTTCATAAAGAAAAGTTATTTAATTGCATTGAAAAAGTCATAGTGATATAATAATTGTAAGAAACTCTAATGTTCTTCTTTCAGAGTTTGACAAATCTAACAGAAAGATAAAACAGAAAAAGTAGGAGTAAACAAACTTTTGGATAGCTTAGAACTGAAGCTTGTGGCATATTCTGAATTGGAGCATTTATATATGTGTATATGTGCATACATATATATATATACATACATATGTATATATACATACATATATATATACATACATATGTATATATACATACACACATATATTTCTCTTTTTCCCTCAGCACCACATGTTACCTTTATAGAAACAGACAAGGTGATAGGTTTCAGAATGTTACAAATAAATATAAAAAAGCAGAAATACTAAACATATCCTTTATAAATGTGAACACAACAAAATGGTAATTAATTTAAAAGAAATAGCCAAAAGAGAGGAGACAATGACATCCTGAATAATAAGTGGGTCAAAGGAGAAAATCATGGAAACAATAATTATGTGAAAGAGATTTATAATAATGAGACAACATACTAAAATTTCTGAGATTCAGCTAAGGAGTTTTCAGATGAAAGATCATATCTTTTGAAAATGTATACTAACAAAATATTGCTTATATTGCTCTCATGATTCTAGTTGGTTCTGCATTAGTTTATAAATATCTTTATCTGTTCCTCTAAATTCTTCATGTTTATCATTCCTTAGAGGACAACATTATAATTTATTACCTCCCCTCAGTTAAAGACAACTTTGTTTCCAATAATTTTTATAACACAAAAATGCTCTTATGAATATTTTGATATATATATGAATATTTTCTTACTGTCTTTAATGTCCATGGTGTTTATGTTCAGTAGTGGGATCATTGGCTCAAAGGATTTGAACAGTCCAGTCACTTGTCTTGCATAATTTCAAATTGTTTTCTAGAGTGATTAGACCAATTCATAGCTCCACTGAGAAAGTGATAGTGTCTTGTTCCTTACTGCCCCTCAGCATTGAATGTAATCTCTTATTATCTTTGCCACTTCAATATGTGTGAGGTGAAACTTCAGAGTTGTTTTAATGTTCATTTCTCTTATTTGTAAATGTTTTTTCATATGGTTACTTTTAGTTTGTAATTTTTCCTTTAAAACTGTTTATGTCTTTTGACCACTCATCTATTAGGGGATGGCAAAACTGAAATCTTTAATTGTGCATCTTGAAAATATTATTGCCCACATCACCCATTATGGCTGAGGATAAAATATTATATAGTGCTATACAGGCTATTTTTTTTAGTAGCGTGTTGGAAAATGTTTAATAACCAGATCTCCCAATATGTAGGGAACATTATTAAGTTGAATCTATACTATTAACATTTTTCCATCACTTTATTAAGTCTAGACAATCAACAAAACAATAATTCAATTGATTTACAATATTTGCTTATTTTCAAGGTATAAAAGCTCACACTCAAAAATTTAACAATTGGATCTCATTTCATGTTGGTTTCAGCATACTTCTGCTGCTTTCTCAAAGAGAGTTTAGGCAAGAACTTTTATGAACTCAAAGCCTTTCCTAGTATCTTGTGAAATATTTTCCTTGGTTCTTTTCCCTCCTAAATACAGGATCCTATCCCATAAGAGTGCTTACTTAGGAAATATCCTCAGTCAATGCATTGTACTTGTTGCTGAGATCTTTTGGTAGTTTGTGTTTGGGGTATCTCCTAGTTAGGAAATGTGATCATCTAATTTTTTTCCACTTTCAATATATATATATATTTTATTTTCTCCTCAATTACATTTTAAAATAATTAAAAAATTAAAAAGTTTTGAGTTCCAAATTCTAACCTGCTCTTCTTTCCCTCCCCTCTCTCTGAGATGGTAAGAAATCAGATATAAGTTACACATTTGCAATTGTGCAAAACATTTCCATATTAGTAATTTTGTACAAGAAGACTTGGATAAAAGAAAACGAATGGAAGAAAGGAAGTGAAAAATAGCATGTTTCAGTCTGTATTAATCAATATCAGTTCTTTCTCTGGAGGCAGATAGAATACTTCATCATTAGTTCTTTGGGATTGTTTCAGATCATTGTTTGTCTGAGAATAACTAAGTCATTCACAATTCTTCTTTGAATGATATTGCTGTTACTGTGTATAACATTCTCCTGGTTCTTTTCACTTCACTATGCACTAGTTCATGTAAGTCTTTCCAGGTTTTTCCAAAATCATCCTGCTTGTCAATTCTTAGAGCACAGTAATATTCCATTACAATCATATACCACAGCTTATTTGGCAATTCTCCAATTGATGGTCATCTCTTCAATTTCCAATTCTCACCCAACACAAAAAAGAGCTGCTATAAATATTTTTATACGAATAAGTTCTTTCCCCACCCTTTTTTGGGATGTCTTTGGGATATATATCTAGCAGCAGTATTTCTGGATGAAAGGGTTTTATAGCCTCTTGTGCATAGTTCCAAATTGCTCTCCAGAATGATTGGCTAAGTTCACAATTCTACCAACAGTGCATTAGTGTTCGTTTTCCCACATTCCCTCCAAAATCCAATATTTTCTTTTTCTGTTATACTAGTTAATCTGATAGGTGTGAGGTGGCACCTCATAGTTGGTTTTTTTCTTTTTTTTCCTTTTTTTCCTTTAATATATTTAGTTTTCAGCATTGATTTTCACAAGAGTTTGAATTACAAATTTTCTCCCCATTTCTACCCTCCCCACCCCACTCCAAGATGGTGTGCGTTCTGGTTGCCCTGTTCCCCAGTCAGCCCTCCCTTCTGTCACCCCACTCCCCTCCCATCCCCTTTTCCCTTCCTTTCTTGTAGGGCAAGATAAATTTCTATGCCCCATTGCCTGTGTATCTTATTTTCTAGCTGCATGCAAAAACTTTGAATTCCCAATTCTCTCCCCTCTTCCCTTCTCACCCACCCTCCCTAAGAAGTCAACCAATTCTACATAGGCCACATGCGTATCATTATGTATAACCTTTCCACGATACTCATGTTGTGAAAGATTAACTATATTTTGCTCCTTCCTAAACTATCCCCCTTTATTGAATTTTCTCCCTTGACCCTGTTCCTTTTTGAAAGTGTTTGTTTTTGATTACCTCCACCCCTATCTGCCATCCCTTCTATCATCCCCCGTTTTTTTT
>JAQQSZ010007609.1:0-13262 GCA_028646595.1 Phalanger gymnotis | reverse complement strand
AAAAAAGGGGGGATGATAGAAGGGAAGGCAGATGGGGATGGAGGTAATCAAAAACAAACCCTTTCGAAAAGGGGTAGGGTCAAGGGAGAAAATTCAATGAAGGGGGATAGGTTAGGAAGAAGCAAAATATAGTTAGTCTTTCACAACATGAGTTTTGTGGAAGGGTTATACATAATGATATGCATGTGGCCCATGTTGAATTGCTTGACTTCTTGGGGAGGGTGGGTGGGAAGGGAAGAGGGGAGAGAATTTGGAACTCAAAGTTTTAAAAAATACTTGTTAAAAAACAAAAACAAAAAAGTTTTTGCATGCAGCTAGAAAATAAGGTACACAGGCAATGGGGCATGGAAATTTATCTTGCCCTACAAGAAAGGGAAAAGGGGATGGGAGGTGAGTGGGGTGACAGAAGGAAAGGCTGACTAGGGAACAAGACAACCAGAATATATGCCATCTTGGAGTGGGGGGAGGGTAGAAATGGGGAGAAAATTTGTAATTCAAACTCCTGTGAAAATCAATGCTGAAAACTAAATTTATTAAATAACAAAAAAATTAAAATAATAAAAAATGGACTTGTCCTAGAAATAATGTTTCATTTCCTATCCACTGATACTAAATTAAAACATGGATTAAATTTCTGACAATTTAATAAGCTACACACAATTTTCAAAATATGTTTATTAAATTATATAGTAAGATTGTGTATAAGTACCTGGAAGATAATCATAGTAAGAAGGCCATAAATGTTATAGAACTGATTAATCGCAGAGCAGCTTTCAAATGTCATCTTAGAAGCAAATTATAGAAAACACAATTTATCATTTGAAATAGTGTATTTTGCCTTTGATTAAATTCAGTAAACTAGTTTTGAAATGTCTAAATTTCAAAAATAAGGGCAAATTTTAATCACATAATTTCAATTATGTTAATAATTCTGTTTTTCACTTTTAAAAGTATATTATATGTTAGTAATTTTATGAGAAAAAAATCTCTAGTAATCATAATCTAATGACATTGAAAAAGTATTAATAAAGCCTTTTGGAGCGGGAATTGAGGAGGCAGTTGATAGTGGGTCGAACTGGTAATTTTATCTGTTTTGAACTTTTATTGCTCAAACTCCACTGAGTGCTACCTAGGTTAAGTTCGCTCCAGAGTTGTGTGGGAGAAGCAGAGAATTCTAGCGGTTTTGGTCCTACCTTTAGTCATTGGAGGGTAAGAAAAGTGGTTTGATGACTGTGATTAGATAGCATGGATGGATTGCAACTTCATCGTCCATCTCACTATTATATAAACCCTGCACTAAAAAACCTAACCAAACCAAACCAAAACGCTGCCCTTCTTCCAAAAACTTCCTCATTGCTGTTGATTTCACAGGCCTTCAGTCGTTGTCTTCCTCTCCTCTCTCCCCACCTACCCAATTAGTTGTCACACCTTGTCATTTTTACCTTCCTATCTCCCAAATGCACCCCCTTCTCCGTACTGCACAGTTAGAACCCTAGTTCAGGCCTCTTATCACTTCAGGTCTGTTCTGGGTCATTGTATTAGTCTCCTGATTGATCTCCCTGCCTCAAACCTTGCCTCCATCCAGCCCATCTTGCAAATAGCTGCCAAGGTGATTTTCCTGAAGGACAAGTCTGACCATGCCACTTGGTCCTTTATTCAGCAGACTCCTATAGTGTTTATTGATTTTAAGATTAAATAGTATTTCATCTTCATCATATCCTTTTAAAATTTCTTTTTTGTTATTTAAGTTTTATAATGTATGCAATTATTAGTATAATATGTATATATATATATATCATTTGTAAATGTACAAATTTCACATTTTGGGACTGAATGCTCAAAATATTTTTTTCTTGGGTGTCCATTCAAATAAGTTTGGAGACTACTGGACTAGGTCCCAGTTAAGTGACTTGGCCAGGATCACGTAGCTGGTATTTCACATAGATTTGAATCCAGGTCATCCTGAATCTAAGGCCAATTCTCTAAGCTGTGCTTCCTCATTCAGATAAACTTAAATCTATTTCTTAGTCCATTTTCTATTGGGTAAATTGTCTCCATTTATTTCCTTGGTTAGTTTTTTAGACCTAATGGATTGCAAGTGAAGTAAGTGTAGCTGAATTCATTACAAGATGGCAAAATTTACAGATCTGGGTTGCCTAGGAACACTCAGAAATTGAGTCACAGAGCCAGTATATGTCAGTTATAGGACTTGAACCCTGGTTGTCCTTATTCTGAGGCATTTGGGAGTATTTTACATGCTGAAAAATGTCGGTACAAATAGAAGGATGTATTATAATCTTATGTCTTTAAGGGGGGCAGTCTGATGTTATAATATTGATAATTATATATATATAAGATATATATATATGTAAAATTGGTATTATAATAGGTAAAGCTGACATTTATATAATGCTTACTATGTGCCAGGATTGTGCTAAATGCTTTAAAATTATCTCATTTGATCCTCACAACAACACTGGGAAGAAGTGCTATTCATTTTACAGATAAAGAAATGAGGAAATGGAGGTTAGGTGACTTGCCCAGGGTCACACCGCCAGGGAGCGTCTGAGGCCAAATTTTTTAACTCAGATTCCCTGACTCCATGTCTGCTGTCTGCAGTGTCTAAAGGGCCATATTAAGGTTAGGTTAAGTTGAGCAGATGTTCTGCCTCTGCACAGTTAAGATCCTTGGCAAGTCAGTTAATTTCTCAGTGTTCCAATCAACTCTCTTAAGACGATTTGTGATAGATCAGTCGCCAGTTTGAATGGGTTAGAGAGGGAATTTTATCACCTTGAGCTCCTACACTGATGAAACATATGTATATCTGTGCGCACACGCGCACACACACACACACACACACACACACACACACACACACAAATGTTCATTTCTCTGTGTCCTCCCCGCCTCCCACAGACACAGACACACACACACTTTTTCAAACCTGTGATTAAGTAATGATTTGAACTCCCACTCCCATTGCATTGAAAACTCTTTAAGGACAGAGATTCTTCAGCTTTCCATTCCCTGTGCACATTACAGTTACACATGCATAACAACATAAACATAAATATTTGTCAAATTGAATCCATTTTGTTGAATTATTTTCCCCATATATAAAATTTTAGAAGTCCATGCATTGCTTAATGTAGATTTTGATGTTTTTTTAAAAAAAATATCTTTAACACAACAGATATTAACAAGCTATCAACAAAGTATATTCTTGGAAATAATTAAGTCAAAGAAAACAGAAGAACGCTTCTGATCGATCTTGCTTGCAACCTTTATAATGTACTGCTTTGTCTGAATTGTTCACATGGAAGCTTTATAATTCTTATTCTTAAAATTTACTCTTTCTTAAAAGAGAAGACGTTTGTAAGCATGGTACCAAAGCCGTACACTGTAATAGAATTGGCTTTGGGAAGATTTTTGGTTGTTTGGTTTTCTGGACCAATTAGCATTCTTTTCACTTACATTGGTGTAGTAATTGCAAATATATTTCCTTGGAACCTGCTTTCTTCATTCAGGTCCTCTCTTCTCCTCTCTTCCAGGACTTTTTTCCATTGTCCCACCCCTTTGTTTCCTTCCTCTTCAGCCCCGTCATGTCTGTTGTCTCCTTCTATGCTTCCTATGTACACTCTAGCCCGTCCTTAAAATTTTATTTCTCTCTTCCTTGCCAAACAAAATTAAATTATAAAGATTTGTATGTCAGATCAATCACCAGCATTCTCCTATGCTCTTTGACATAATTATTTCTAAGAAATAATTTGTTGGTAGTTTGTTTATATTTTCTGTGTTAAAATAAAAATAATTTAAGAATTGTCGACATTCAGTCTGTGTCCTTATCAGCACTCATGTCTCAGCCTCTTGCTTCCAATCTTGCTTTCCAATGAAACTGTTCTCTTAAGGTTACCGCTGCTTTAACTACTAAACCCAAATGGCCTTTTGCTTCCTTGTCTTCTCTGCAAGTATTTATACCATGGAATAGCTCTTCTTCCTTTCCTTACCTTCTCCTCTCCTGTCTTCTTGTAACTGTATCGACTTCTAAGAAATGGCTACTTAGAATGTGTGTGTGTGTATGTTCACACACATGTACATACATGGAATAGAATAATTATTTTGGAGCCTAGTACCCAGGCATTTCATTAATTGATTCCTGGTTCTATTTAAGGATTGTTTTTATTAATGCACTTTTCAAGCCGAGACACAGTGCCATTATCACCTTCTCTATCATTGTGCCAAGTGTGGAGATCTGAGCAGGCCAGCTGCTGCAGCTGTGTTTTCCCTTTGGATCTCAGAGCTGAAAACTTTCATGTCTGTTGCTGTCTCAGCTGCTGGTCTGAGGCAACGGACTTCCCATAACTCAAACCAGTTTCAATGTAATGGAAGTAACTTTTTTGGAATGCTTTTGGAAAACCACAGAAAGAGCCTTTAAAAATACAGCACTTGTCTACTTTAAATGAATGTTTCCATTTTAACATAATTGGGGCATAATGTCAGTAGTCAATGGATGGTATTTAAACTCCAATTTAAACACAGTGTAGTCTTAGTTCCTAGGCTGATTAACAGAATAGATGCCAAAGACAAAAGGTTGTGAATCATTTAAGATGAACTCAGAGATATTTATGAACTCAGAGATATTTATATGTGAATCAAAGTTCCTATTTTAAATGCTACTTGTAAAAAGCTATTTTAAGGTCTAAAAACTTAATATGGGACATAATCATTGAGAATCACATTTTATATTTTTAGAAAGTATAATTAATATACTTAACATAATCTTGGTCTCTGTCACTTGAGATAGATAATATGTATAGATTTATATTCGCCTGATTATCCAGTTATATCCAGTACACCCCTTACATTGCAAAATGGCCTAGGAGAGTGAGGTTCCACTGATATCTCTTTCATTTGCAACCAAAGAAGGATTCAAATTTCAGAGTTTTTTACTTATGATTTTGTATGCAAGAAGCATGGTACTAAATTTTGTTAAAGCCTAATCCTGGGACAATGACTGAAGGTTGAAAAATCCTGAGACCTGATTAGAAGCAAAGTTGCTGTTATGTGATTATTTAACTAAACACAATCTACATTATTCTTAAAGGACATTCCCCCCCCCCCCCACCAAATTGTTAGTGACCTGTTATAGAGAAAAAAATGGTCTCAATGTGCCACAATTCTTTATAAAATAAAGATTTACTTTCATTATTTTAAAGTATTTTTTCTAAATGGTAACTTTTTATTTTCTTATCTAGGAAAGCAACTTAGTGCCTTTTCTGGCCAGCAGAACAATCACCTGTGTTTCAAGGGAGTTAAAAATGTGGACTTACTTTGTGGACATTATGTTTACCTTCTACTGACCTAGTCTTGAACTTGTGCCATTTAAAGGAAATGTCTGCCTCTCACAGCAGCCTTATTTTTACTCCCATTCTCTCTTGGTGGGCTTGTTTTGTTAGATTTTAAGGAGGTGATTCTTTCTAAGATAAGCATTTTTATTTTGTTTAATTTTGTATAAATCTGTACTAAAATCACACATGAAAACATTTAAGTGGAGTTTTAAGTGTAATAGAATATATTCACATGAAAACTCAACTTTTCATCCTCTTGAGGTGACATTTGGTCAGGTTTATCTTTTAGCCTGTTTATTAAGTCTATTTCTTACCAATAAACCCTCCTTCCAAATACGGATTGTTACAAAAAAGCGACTACTTAAAGTAGGCTTGATAGATGGGTCCTTTTAATTGTACAACCTACATTTTCCAAAGGCCAAGGCTGATGAATCAAGGTTTCTCACTTTATAATTGGGAATGAGATTCTTAACTTAAACTAAAAAGCATATTACGTGTCAGAATAATTTTTATACTGATGTTTTTATTATTGCAGTATTCTGTGCTATGTATTCATGATTAAAGAAGGTGTCTTTTAGGTAGTTGGTGAGATGTAGAAAGGGGGAGGAGGAAGATCTTGCTTAAGCACAAAGTTTCATTACTTTTTCCTGAACTCTCTAAATGATTTCCCCTTTGCTTATAAACCTATCACTGTGCTTGACACCAAGCCTCATATTGATTCACTAGTGAAGCATACTGTCATCCCTGTGTTCAGGTTCTTTGACCTTTTATTTCTTCCCATAAAATGTGTATCACATACTACTTTTCTAATAGGCCTTATATATTGAAAGGCCAAGAAACTCTTCTGGAATATATTAAACAGTTGGAACTATTTAAAGGTCAGGGAAAATCCTTGTCCATTCCAGTGACACAAACAAAATCTTATAGGTAGTCAGGACTGGAAACTAGGAGACCTGAACTTCTTTTTAATCTAACTATGAACTGACTTTGAACTGAGGAAATCCCTTTTTGTTTATTTCTCTTAGTTTCTTTTATTTGATTCACATCACACTATAGGTTATTGAGGCTTAGGAAAGGCCAATACATGACAAGCCACTATATATGTTATATTGTTGCCAGTTTGCAGCTGAGCCATAAAAAAGGTTAATATTCACCTGCGCAAACTCCTAACGAGTTAGAAATGAAGCAGGTATCTAGATAGAACTCTATAACGCCAGTTTGTGGTGTTGGTCGGTGAGTAGCATTGCTACATGCTACCATTGCTCTTGTGATGTATATTTCTTTAGCCATGGAGTATTTTACAAGAGTTTTCATCTTATGCTTCATTGTTTGGCGTTACTGCCCTTTTACTAGTCTGACTGTGACTAAAACTCTAAAAGATAACGCCTGCATTTTATTTTATATCTTTCAATTACTTCAGTCTAAACTACAGCGATTTACTTGACCACACAGGAATTGAGGAATCCATTGTGAACGCCTTCTCTCTTCTTCCTCTCACAACACTCATACATCTTCCTTTGTTATTTCTTTCTTTACTCTTGTCTCTGATGAAAACATGACCCTTCTTCTTTCTAAGATGATCCTTCCTTCCTTGAAATATACTTGTGATCCCATGACTTCCTCTTGTCTCCGGCAAATTGCTTCTGCCATACTCACTGTCTCTAATGTTCAGTCTTTCCCTAGCTGCTAGTTCCTTCCTTGCTGCCTTCAAATACAGTACTTCTCTCCTGTCTCCCCAAACAAATACCGTGTTAATCTGAATATCATTACTTCCTGTCATCTAATTATACTATCTTGATAAAGGTGTCTACACTTGACACATCCACTTCTCCTCTCAAACACTTGCAGACCTCTTAAAAGCTGGCTTCTGACTTGATCTGCCTTCTCCAGAATTCCCAGTGACTTGGTAAGGCTAAATTGATTGACTTCAGTCACTGTCCTTGGCTTTTCTTCAGCTTTTGACACTTTCTCCTCCCTAGGTTTTCTGACACTATTCTCTTCAATTTCTCCACTTACTGGTATTGGTATCATCCTCCTCCTCCTCCTCAATATATCCAGCCCTGGTTTCTCTCCAAAATTTCAGTTCACCATCAACAAATGGTTCTTGGACATCTTGAACCAAACTCAACATGTCCAAAACAATTCATCTCTTCTCCAAAAAAATAAAAGAAACTACAACCACATTTCCCCGCCTTCAGACTTTTTTGTTACTTCAAGAGGACATTCAGTTGCCTAATCTGCCAGGCTCACAACTTGAGTGTTATCATTGACTTTGCATTCATACTTATGGTACATAGCCCATCTGTTGCTGAATATTGTCTTCTACCTTTATAACATCTCCTGTATATATTCCCTTCTACACACACACAGACACACACACACACACACACACACACACACACACACACACACAGCTATCACTCTCAATATGATGTCCTTTCCTCAAGTTTCTCACCATATCAACCCTAATTCTTCCCATCATACACATTTGTTGTTCAGTTGTTTTCAGTTGTGTCCTACTCTGTGACCCTATTTTGGATTTTCTTGGCAAAGATACTAGAGTAGTGTGCCATTTCCTTCTCCAGCTCATTTTATGGATGAGGAAACTTAAGGCAGACAGGATGAAATGACTTTCCCAGGGTTATGTAGCTGGTGTCTGAGGCTAGATTTGAACTCAGGAAGATGAGTCTTCCTGATTTGAGGCCTGGCACTCTGTCCATTGTCCACTTTGCTGCCCAGCTGCCCTCACCACAAATATACACATATACACTTCAGTGGCTCCCTCTTGCCTCCAGGAATAGATATAAAGTTCTCTATTGCATATTCATTTGAAGCACTTTACACCCCTACATCTTCCTACCTTTCCCATCTTCTTTATACTTCCCTCTAGCCATACTACACTGACCTCCTTGTTGTTCCTGGAGCATGACCCTCCACCTTCTGCCTCTGTTTGCTAATTCCTACCTACTTTCTTTTGCAGGCAAGCTTCTCCACTTCCTTTTCTTATTGTACTTTGCCTCTAACGTTTTACCTATCTATTCTGTTAATCATGCATGTGTGTGGTTTAAGGTTCAGTCATTTTTCAGTTGTATCTGACTCTTCATCACCCCATTTGAGATTTTTTGGTGAACATACTGGAGTGGTTTGTATTTCCTTCTCCAGCTCATTTTGCAGAGGAGGAACTGTGGTAAACAGGCTTAAATGACTTGCCCAGGGTCATACAGCAAGAAAGTGTCTGAGGCCAGATTTGAAGTCAGGAAGATGAGTCTTCCTGACTCTGGGCCCAGCTGCCCATGTATGTAGTTACACATTATCTGCCCTTTTTGAATGTGAGTTTCTTGATGGCAAGAACAGTTTCTTTAAATGGCTAATATTTACCTGATACTTATTAAGTATGCTTATTGACTAACTGACACACCTTGCAAGTAAAAATGTGGTAATACACGTAAAACATTTTGCAAAATTTAACATGCTATTCAAGTGTCATAGGTCATTTGTTCTTGATAGAGAGGCACAGAAAATTATTTCCCATTTAAAATATTCTGTTAATGTTAACTGTTTGTTATTTTCATGATACTTTTTATCTAAAAAAGGCTTTAGTGTTAATTTATGTAATTTTTTTCAGTGCTTTTTATTTTAAAAAAAGAAGTCTTAAATGGTGAAAAATAGCTATATTTTTTGATAAAACAATTAAGTTCCATTTGCATAGATTATGATATTCTTATAAGTGGATATTCTAAATTTTTTTGTTTTATTTTGTTTTTGTGTTGTTTTGGTATTTAAGCAAAATGAATGCCCAATTAACTGAATGGCAGATTATCCTGGCATATTATCCTTACTTTCTGGGACAGGGCAACTTGTGAGGAAGGCAGAAGTACCAATCTCGTAGCTGGGGTAACATTATATTCTTCTTCTACTGTATTGATAAGGCATTTCAGTAGCAGTGAGCCCTGTTGAGGAAAACTGGATTTAGTTGTTGGTCGTGTTTCCAGTGCCTCATTTTACCCAGCAGAGCTCTCATTCAAACTTCTGCGCCACCACAAGGCATAGAATATCACTGAAGCTAAATAGCCAAGAGCTCTGTTCGTGATGTTATTCTGCATGTGTAGTGTCTCTGCTTTACTGGCAGGATTTTTTTGTTTGCCCAGCATCTGTCTGCCTATTAGTGGAACCTGTGGACTCAATCCAGGTAGACACCTGAAAAACATACCCAAAGAACCTTTAATTCTCTGATAAGGCTACAGTCTTCTGACCTGGATTGGGAATATTTACGTGTCGTAAGGAATAGGGTTCAAACCAATTCACCAAACATTTTTTGAGTAATTTCTTTTTACAAGATGTCATGTTAGGTGCCCAGAGGAATACAAGTAAAAGTTACAGTCTTCCCTCAATAATAATGATTACAGCTCGCGCTTATGTAATTCTTTATGGTTCATGAAGTACTTATTTATATTATCTAAAGAGATGTCTACTTCCCTTTGAATTACCTGTCCAGTTTGAACAACATTCTCAGATACAAAAAGAACTAATTGTTGAGCCATAGTCAATAATATTTTTCTAGCCCAGTGGATAGCCAGGCATAGTTGAGGCCACAGGAGCAGGCACTTTCAATGTCCTTCATGTGACAGTTTCCCTTGGTTCATTGCCCTGGGATTGCTTGTCTCTTCCGTAAGAGAATTTTGCTTTCCCGTGCTTCAATTCCTCTCCCACCTCAGATTCTTGAACGACAATTCTATTTTGTTCTACCTCTCCTTACCCCCAATGCAGGGGGAAAAGTTTCCCAGCATATAAACATAAATCATGACTGGAACAGGCAGATTTATTTCCAAACAGGAAAGGGACTACTAAGTTATAAAAAGTCACAGAATGATTACAATCAGTTGAGAGGCTAGCATTCAAGCCTTGTTGGGACATTTCCAGTAGAACTGCTCATTAGTTAGTTTACATTTTATTTCCATTGAGTATAGCTCAATCAATGCCAATGGGTCCTTTGTTCCCCCTGGTGTCTCTCTCTTTTATGGGTAAACTTTCGCCTCTTGGCCTGTCTGCATCTGACGCTATGTGTAGTCTGGTGGCAAATACCCTGTTACTCAGGTGCTCAGAAAGGAGGAAGAGACTAGGTACTTTTCAAGATGTCTTAGGACCCTCTACTAAAAAGAAAAAGCAACTGGAGGCAGCCCCATTCCAGTTTGCCTAGGTAACCAGGCTTGAAGCCTGGTGGGCTTTATGGGGGGAAAGGGCATTGATCTGCAAAAGTTCAGAGAATCATCATTACATGTCAAGACCAGCAGAAAGAGGAGACCTGAGAGGGAGGGCATTGTGTGTGGAGTTCTGTCTTGGAAGCATTTTGAAGAGTTCCATGGGCATAGGAATAGTTAGAATAAATCTGTGCCTGCTCGGAAGTTGGGGTGGGGAGAGGCTCCATCATGTATTCCTATTGGGGTATTACATATGAAAGTTTTAGCAAAATGGGAAAAATACCAGAGGACTAGAGGAGAGTAAATGTCTTTATTATTTTTTCTCAAGGGAGGCTATTGGTCAGTAGGCTTGACTCTGAGTTCCGGCATAATTATTATTAAAACCATTATTGTTATTATTAAGGAAATTATTAAATAACATTTTCATTTATTATTAAAGAAATGGTTAGTATGAGAATATACGTATATATAAATGTATCAGAACAATATAAACATGTGTGATTGATGTCAAGAGAATAATCAATCATTTAACATTTATTAAGCACTTACTACATGCCAGGCATTGTGCTAAGTATTGGAAATACAAAAAAAAGGCAAAAGACAGCCCCTGCCCTCTAGTTGCTTATGGTCTAATGGGGGAACACACAATATAAAGAAATACATACAAAGCAAACTATATACAGGATAAATTGGAAATAACAGAGAGAAGGCACTGGAATTTAGAAGGGTCAGGGAAGATTTCCTGTAGAAGATGGGATTCTAGTGGGGACTTAAAGGAAGCTAGGGAGGGCAATTCCGCAAGTGTAATGGACTGAATTGGGATGTAGTAAGCTCCCCATCTTGAGAAGTCTTCAAGTTGAGGCTGGGTTACCACTTGTGGGAGATGTAATGGGGATTCATTTTTTTGTTTAAAGGTTGGATTAGATGGCTGCTCAGGTTCTTGCCAATTGTTAAAAATCAGTGGTTATTTGAATGGGTGTTGAGAAACTGGAGGTAGACGTCGTTTTCCAGACGTTTGTTTGTTTGTTTGTTTCCGTTTGTCAGTGGAAAGAAGGAGGTGGAAAAGTAATTTGAGGAAATAGCAGAGCTTAGGGCTCTGTTTATTTGGTTATTAGAATTAGCTGTTTTTGTCAGAATAAATGTGATTTGGGGAATCCATCCCAAGGTGAGATCCATACTCTAACGGATTTGTGAGCTAATCGATATGGTATTCCTTCTTAATCTACCAGCAAGCATTCATTAAGGACTTACTAGATGCCAGACAGTGTGCTAACCAATAGAGATAAAAAGAAAAAGCAAGAACAGTCTTTGCCCTCAAGAAGCTTATGTCCTTTGATTCTAGCCTTTGAACAAGTTTATTCTGAGATACTCCCTTCCTTGTCTTCCTGTAAGTCTGTGGGGTTGGGGGCGGGGAGAGGGGAGGGTGATAAGGTAGAGTGGGAATCCACAGGTGGTAGGAATTGACACAACAGTCTGGTTGCCATTTTCTCTTCTTCCTGGTGTTGTGTGGATACCAGTGAAGGATGTGGGTCCCATAACTGTCATGGGAGTATCCTTCACTTGATATGTGACCTGCCCATCATTTTTTCCTGATCATTATTTATCTGACATTCTCCTTCTCAGTTCCTCATTTGTAGTATATTCCAGTTGCCCAAACCCATTATATATCTTTCTCATGTCCTTTAATTTCGATTTCATTTCTTATGAGAATAATCTTTGGTGACTCATAGCCATACAGTATCAGCAGAACATTGATGTTGAAAACATAGGTCTTTAATTCATGGATAATTAGGGTAGTTAGATGTGCTTTTCACCTGGTATGCTTTGTTCCTCTTGTTCACCTCTGGGAACAGCTCATTTTTCATTTTCAGAGTCTAAGATGTATCTACTGGACAGCTCCATAGATTGTCCATCAGCTGCATATTATAGATTAGATATTCTTTGTCCAGCTGGTTTTTCCTGTATGGAGAGTTGAACTGACCTCTTTTCAAAGATTATGTTATGTGGATTGATGCAATGTGTAGACCATGCACTTTAACATTTAGAAAACCTCATCCTCTGCAAAGGGGCCACCTTTGATTTGGACTCTGCACTGGACCTTTAACACAATGGTAACATCTTTGTCAAACTTATACCTATTTTATTCTTTGCTTGATAGTAAAAATCAGAGAGTCATTGAACAAAGCTGTCCCTCCACTTAAATCTTTCAAGGAATCTTATATCATTTTGATATATACAGGAAAGACACCTTATGGAAGAAAGCCATTCAAGTAACATTTTACTCAGTCAAATTTGGGGGGGATCAAATATCAATAAACAGTGCGATGTTGTATTTTCTACTTCCAGTTAATTGAGTAACTTATTTTTTTACTTGTAGACTGCTGTAGAATATAATTCGTGAAAGTCTATCTGTTCTCTTCTTATTCCTTTTATCAAGATTGGCTTTGATTCATGTGTAGATTATTCTCTCATTGACATTTTCATACAAAAGATATACTCAGTGGTTCTCAAAAGAATAGCAGATTATTAACAACCATGTGAAAGATTGCTCCAAATCCCCATTAATAAGAAACTCAGGGGGGCAGAGCCAAGATGGCGGCTGGGAAGCAGTGACTGGCGTGAGCTCCCCACCAAGTTCCTCCAAAAACCTATAAAACAATGGCTCTGAACCAATTCTAGAGCTGCAGAACCCACAAAGTGGCAGAGGGAAGCAGGG
>JAQQSZ010007608.1:0-13262 GCA_028646595.1 Phalanger gymnotis | reverse complement strand
AAAGTGACAGAAAAAATATGAGCACCATCATGCCAACTTTTTTTCAGTGTTCTGTGAACGTAAGGTTTGTTACCTTTCTAGTCATGGATTTTGGGTACTAATCAGACTGGCAAATGAAAAATGGCTCGTCTGGGTCATTTCACCCACTGGTGCTCTGCCTTGGTGATAATTCCACCCTGAGGTTTCTTTCTCCCTGCTTTTATGTTCTTAAACGCCTAACTCTGGGTTAATCTCTGGTGCCACTGTTTTAGAATTCACATGGAGATCTTAGTATAATAACCATCAAGACCCAGGCAGTGTCAAGTGTTTCTCTAGTTCATAGATCTCAGAAAACTTGAAAAATGTTAGCTTATTAATCCTCCCAACACCCCCTGGAGCTAGAGCACAAAAAGAATCAGGGAAAGGATCAGGTTTGAATCATGTCTCTGTTAGCCATGTACCCTTCCAGCTGACTGTGAAATATATATGGATACACTGTACCCTATGGTTAACCTCACAGTGAAAATACATTGATCAAAGGAGCTCTGTCAGTATCTGATTAAGAGCCATGTAAAAGGAATAAAGACATTTCCTTCTGGTTAACAGCTCTGATTACTGGAGTTCCTGGAGTGAGCCTTCCTATAAGCAGTGAGGCTTGTCCCTGGGCTCCAACTGAAGCGATAGGGTTTCTGAACAGCAGAGCTTCCTGTTGTTGAAGGCTTCTATTCATTCACAGCTTGTAAATCAGTAGCTTGTAAATCAGTAGATTGAGCAACTACTGTTTTACAAAGGTCCCATACCTCTCCACATTTCCTCTGATTCTCCTTCCCACCCCCAGGTGTACATAACATGATTATGAAAAATGTGGTCAAATTTTTTACACATTGAAATGTCAGGGTTTAGACAGATAGGTATACTATATACCAGGACCTGTGGATTTTGTTTTTCTGTTTCAGTGAGAAGTAGGTTAGAGGGGAGGGGAGTTATGGAGATAAATCCAGAGGAAACATTTAATTTTGCTTAGGAGAAAACAATGTTCGGGTCTTATTTTGGTTCTTCTACAAAATACAACTGCAATTTTATTCAAGGAATATTTGTTAGATGCCTACTAGGGGCTAGGCACTGGGGATATAAGGAATACTTGATTAGATATAGAAAGATCAAATCAGAATGGGAATCAAATGGTACATTAATTTTCAGGATATACCAGATGTTGGCAGTTTCTGATAGAAGTCAGTTCCGAGTTCTATCTTATTTCTTCCAACACCTTGTGTGACACAGTGCTTGTTGAGACAGGATCAAAATTTAAAAAAATGACAAGTTAACTCAAAGAAAATTTGTAGAATAGCATCAGAAAGCCAACAATTTCTAATACTACAGAGATCCAAATTAAGCTATTCTTCTCTTCTTGTATAACATTTCTGTTGATGATAGCAAATCTCATATACTTGAGGTGAAGTTATTATGTATGGGTCTTGACTTCATTATTAACTTGCCTATTTTTAATGGATGATTTCTATGGGGGGGATGATGGGAAAAAGAAGTGCATTGATAATATGTGTGTATATATATATATGCATATATATATACACACAAATATAAATAATTTCACATGAAGCTTTGTTGAGGAGGGTACAGAATGAAAGTGGACAGATTTCCCTTCCCCCCTAAATTATGGTATGTAATCCAATTTATTTTTAAACATTTGAATAATAATCCTCTTAAAGTGAAGTAATGAAAGCTAAATATTTCAGAGAAATCCTTTACTATATTGACCCTTAATTCTGAATAATATAGATTTTACAAAGTCAACATGTCATATATTGTTAGTTCAAGCAGAGAGCTGTTTGTTAAATCACATTTCTTAAGATTAACTAACTGGAAGTTATCAACCTCAATTTAAAAAAAAATACAGTCCTTACATGCCTGATATTTAATCTGCTAGTCACTTTCTGTTTGTCACCTTAAGGAAGTCATTTTGCCTCCTAGTCATTAAATTTATACAGCTTTAAACTGATAGTTTTGGATTGTATATCTGTAACATTCCTTTCAGCTTGAAAACCTATGGTTCTATGAAAACTTTCTAGATAGCAGGTAAAAACATTTTAGTAAAAAGGTGGATATGATGGATGAAAAAACTAACTGCAGTGAGTTTAGATATGCAATATTCCTTCTGTCATAGTACCCCAACTTGCCACTAAACTCTTAAGAAGAGATCTCAGAGGTTGTTGCCAGGGGTACTCTCTGGGTCTACACTGCTAGCACTGTATCTCATGAGCCCTCATTAGAACACTTATTGATAAGTACATAAAATTGGAGCTTAACAAAAATATAAAAGATGGAATATTAAGAACACTAGCTACAAAGTACTCCCCCATGTAAGCCTGATGTGTACTCTCCAACAAACATGCCTGAATAATATTCCTTGGAAGACTGGCCACAAACTTAGAACTAGAATGATAGCAAGGTCCATGTGTAGGGAAAAACGTGTTCAAGACAACTCACAAGTTCAGTAATTCAGGACTCCATTATCTTCTCTCTCCTCATTCAGTTCCATCAACAGCCCAACTCTTGGTTGCTAGAGTAGTTCATTCTGGAGGCCCTGGAGGCCTACCTTCTCTCCTGCCAGAGGTCTCAGTCTTAGGGGCTTTAGATATAAAATCATTGCAACCTACACTCATGTGATTATTTATTTCCCTGCCAAAAGTTATGTTTGACAATTGCCAGTTTGTGCTAAGCTTTCTATTAAGCAAATGGTATTTTCAGTACTGTATACTCTTGTGTCTCACATTTTATATAAGGGTTGTGTTTCTGAAAAAATGTTTGTTAAATCACATTTTTAGAGATTAAACCATGTTCAATCTCCACATCTATTTGCAATGCATTAATTGTTTATAGAAATCCTGCAGCTAATCATTAGCAAGCTTTTACTTTTGTATATTGAGTTTTCTTAAAGAAAGTCGAACATAATCACATTTTCATATGAAAAGATTCTATAACACTCACTTTCATCTTGTTTGTTTTTTTGAGTTTCTTTAGTTTGTTTATTAACTAATGGTATCTAATAGCAAGTTACTCTTCCCTAACAAGGCTTATACTTCATCACAGCCATGTCTTTTGTTGTCTATTCTTTCTAGGTCAATTCACCATAGGACATTTATTTAAGGATCATTAGAGCACTACTTGTCCTAAAATACTCCCCTCACTAGAAGTTAGTTCTAATTACTTGGTTAAAATCTAAGAGAATTGCTTTGCATTCCAGAATATCCTTCTGGCAATTTGCTATTCTCATTTGATAATAAACATGAATTCTAGTGTATCCTTGATGAAACCCATCAAAGTGCAGCTACACAAGTGCAAATGAACAGCCCTACTAGTGTGCAAATCCCTCCCCCCAAATCCAATCTTCCACAGTACCTGAAAATGCTACTGTGAATTACCTCCTTACTCAATGTGTTGGGTGTCCAGAATCTCTTTATTAAAATGCAAATATGTTGTATGAGAGCAACACATTGGCCTATTAGTTTCCATTAATAACTCAGCACAAATTAATTTGAAAGAGAGTAGACCCTCAAAACAATGGGACACAAGGTAGGTACATAATGATTAATAAAGGGATTTATAAAGGTCTAAAGCAGCAGTTACTTCCATGGAAGAAAAGAAGAGAGGTGGAAACAGAAATATTGGACTTTGGGCAATGTACGAAAATAAGTTACCAAATTCATATGGCTGAGGCAGTTCTGCCCAAAAAGAGACAAGGAAAAATTGATGGAAAATGAGGTGCCAAAGAGAAATGTTGTCAGTCAGTCAGTCAGTCAATAACCATTTATTAAGCATGTACTCTATTCCAGGCACCATGCTAAGCACTGAAAATAAAAATAATGGTAAAATCAAAATCTGATTTCAAGAGCCTCACATTCAAATGCAATAGACAATATATATATATATATATATGCGTACATATATATATATATGCGTACATATATATATATATACATATATATATATATATATATATATATATAAAACATATATGGAGCAGATGGAAGGTATGACAAAGGGGAGGCTCTGGCAGTGAGGATATTGGGAAAGGTCTCTTTCAGATGGTGGGATTTCAAATGAGTATCTAAGGAGGCCAGTGAAGGCAGAGGTGATGAGGGTGAGCATTCTGGGCTTGGGGAATAAGCAGTGCAAAGTCATGAAGAAGGGAGATGGAGTGTGATGTTTAAGCAACTGCAAGAAGGTCAGGGAAGTGAAGTGGAAGAAAGTGGAAGAGCTCTGGAAAAGTGAGGTGAGGATAAGTTGTAATGGGCTTTAAAAGCCAAATAGAGGATTTAATACATGATTTTTGAGGTAATAAGGAGCCATTGGATTTTTTTTAATTTAGGAACAAAATTAAAAAGAAGTTTACACGACAACTTTATTATATATTTAAAGAGGAATAGCAAATTGTATGCAGTAGATTTGCAGTTTAATGTGCAATTTGTTATTATACTATGTTATGGAAATGCTTGTTTTATCTCATAAATAAAAATCAAATAAATAAAAATATGTAAGATGACAATATATGTTTACGTGTGTGTTTATATATGTGTATATATGCATACACACATACATATTATATATATATATATGTATATAGAAACCATCTGCACAGAGATAACTGAACCCATGAGGGATGATGAGATAATCAAGCAAGACAGAATCAAAGGAGAAGAGAAAAAGGCTCAGGACAGAGTCTTAGGAGATATATGAGATTAGCAGACATGACCTGGAGGAAGATCTAGAAGAGGAGACTGAAAAAAGTTCAGTCAGACAGTTTAGAAGACAACTAGGACTGAAAAATGTCACAAAAATCCAAAGGTTCCAGAGAGGTCAAGGATGAAAGTTATAAAAATAAATTGGTAGTTAAAAGGTCTAACTTGGTGTGAGCAGATTCATTTGAATGATGAGGTTTCAGAAGGTTTTAATGAAGTGAGAGGTTTTTATTTCACAAGGTTTAAAATGAAGTGAGGAGAAAGCAATAGAATTGGTGGAGGCAGTGTGTATAGGAGTTTAAAAGAGGAAGAGAGATATATGATCATAGGTAGCAAGGTGGGATGGAGTAAGAGTCTTTTCAAATAAGAATGGAGGAGACATGAGTGTGTTTGTAGGCAACAGATAAGCAGCTTGTTGATAGGGAGAGGCTGAAGATGAGAAAGAAAGTGGATCTGATAGAGAATCTATCTGCTGGTGAAGACAGGATGGGATGAAATCAAGAAAATATCTAAAGAATATAGAGCGGTTTTCTTTGACAAGGAGAAGAGGTTTTTTTCTGCATGAGAGAAAAAGGGAAAGTAGGAGATATTGGAGGAATATGTCTGAGTGGTATAATATAAAGAAAAGGGAGAAAGAAGGAGCTCTTATTGATGAACTCAATTTTATTTGAGTGATTTCGAGGTCCCCAGTTGAGAGTGGAAGGATGTAGTTGCCATGGGATACTTGAAGCAAAATGAAAGTTTGGGAATGGAAGTTATGGTAAGTGGAATGATAAATCAATTAAGAATTGTAATGACATTGCAATGCAAGAGTGATGGCCTTGTTGAGATAATGTAACTTAAATTTGTAATGGTCTCAATCAGGATAATTTCATGACTCTTGAGCTCCATTTGATGGCATGTGAATAGGAGTGAAGGTGGTAGAAAGTGAGAATAATCTAATGTAAGGGTTTGGCAAGGAGTAACTGGCACTATGATAATAGGGCAAAGGCTTTGAGCAAAGAGGGGAGTTTGGAATTAATATGATTAGCCAAAGGGCAAAGATATAGAAAACAAGAGGGTACAGTTAGTGCAGGGGTGAAGGCCTGGGGGAAAAAAAACCTGAAGGGCAGAGCAAAGGGAAGTAATGGTAAGTACAAAGAACAGAGCTAGAGGCTGTAAAGCAGAGGGATAGAGGGAACGATAAAAAGTTATGATCAGATAAAGGACATTGAGAATTCATGAACATTGAAGTAGAACATTTGTGAGTAATGGAAAAAATCAAGAGTACATTGCTGCATTTGACTGAAACAGAGTGGAGGAGTAGATCATAAGAATTTAGTAGATTGAGAAATTGGGAAATTAGGGTATTTAGGGGAATATCAATGGTTGTGGGTATGTTAAAATCTCCTGGGATGAAGGCAGGAGGAAGGATGGCAAGAAAGACTGAAGCCAGGCAGCGTACTAATTGAAGAAGGACGAAGAGTGTGCTTTAGGTTGATAGATAATGGCCAACAGGATCTTGAATGGGTGATAAATTTGAATAGTATAAATCTCAAAAGAGAAAAGATAGTTGAGGAATGAAGTCGGGAGAATGTCTAAAAGTTAATGGGGCAGCTACATGGTGTAGTGAATAGAGTGCTTGGCCTACAGTCAGAAAGACCTATGTTCAAAACTGGCCTCAAACATTTACTAGTTGCATGACCCTGGGCAAATCAACTTCTGCCTCAGTTTTCTCATCTTTAAAATGGGGATTATATAGCACTTACCTCCCAGGGTTGTTATGTGAATCAGAAGAGATAATAATCGTAAAGTGGCTAGCATTGTGCCTGGCATATTATTAAGTGCTATATAAATGTTAACTACTATTATTAGAAGTGTAACTAGGAGCAAGGTATATTAGGAATTCCTCACCATAACAGAAGAGTTGAGAACAATGAGTCTAACTGAAAACTGTACTGGAAAATGTGGTCAGTGATGCAGTGTTAGCAGGATGGAACCAGATCTCAGTCAGACTCAGAAGAAAGAAGTACTAATGAAAGAAAAGATTAAAGATGAAAGCAAGTTTGGTGACTATGGGCCAGGCATTCTGTAGAGAACAGTGTAAGATCTTCAGTGGAACATTCATTGGGTAGGCTTGAGGAAGATGAGAATAAAGAAGAAGGAGATTAAGAATGGAGACTGAAGTTTGTACATTAAAAGATGGGAGTTCAGAACCACTAGGAGGGGGAGAGTATGAGAGAATGGAAGCATGCTAATTCTTGGGGAATAAGTTCAGTTAGACTATCAGTGACTAGAGAGAGGTCCATTGAAGAGATAAGTGATTATAGAGTCAGTGTCCTCCCTCTAAGTTGAAGGTAGTGATGTATCCTGTGAAGCCTCAGTAGGCTCGTCTCACAGCAGGAAGAAGTAGGTGAGGTTATGCAGGCTGGAATAGGCTGAGCTTTCCCCAGGAAAGTCAGAGGCAGCAGTAATTAGTGGTGGGGTCCTGAGGAAGGCCCCTTGAGCACTGCAGAACATCAGAGACTCAGATTAGGGGCTATTCAAGGACCTAGACTGAAGACACCGGGACGGGGATAGCCTGAAGCTAAGGCTGATGCAGTGCTTTCTGGGAAGGCTCTGGAGCTGAGGGGCAGTTGGGCATGGATCTATTGGTATGGCTACGAATTTGAAATATTCTGGAAAAGAGAAAACAGAAGAAAAATAAATTTCTTCAAATATCTGAAGGGCTAGATTGATATATAGATAATTAATTATAGACATTTATTAAAGACAAGACATAGTGCTAAGTGTCGAAGATCCAAACACAAACAAGCAAAACAGACCCTGCCCTCAAGATGCTTAAATCCTAAGGACTGGGTTTGGGGATTGGGGGGAAAGCAATATGCAAAGGCAAACTGGAAAATGGAGGATACAGCAAAGCTTGGAGTTCCAGGTAGCTGTGAGGAGGTATAGTGTGGATCAAGATGAGGCTCATCTATCGTAATATTGATGGTGACCATGAATATACCTGCATAGTTCTGTATTGCAGAATATAAGAGACTCTCTGTATACAAGGCAGAAGAAGTAAAACATTTATTCAGACACCAGAGAATCAAATCCCAAATTCCAATTCAACTCCAACCCAAAACTCCAATTCAACATAGCAGCAATTATATCTCAAAACCAGTAAGTCCCACTTCATTATAACAGCAAAGAACTTAAAACACAGTATCACGGCATGGAGTCAAGCCATCCCATACCTTCCCCTCTGCTGGGGCCTTCCTGTAAACACTCACTGACAAATCCTACCTGTCTACTTGCCTGTGTCCTCTCCTCTCACAGTTCAGAGAGAGAGCTTAACCACTACCCTCAGAGTATATATACCCTTTTTAGAGCCTGAGAGCTTCACAACACTTGTGACCTAATTAGCAAAAGGTGTGAGCCTTCCTACAAACAAGCCTCACCTAAACAAGCTTCCCTTAACTAGTTAATGGGATTAATGGGCAAAAGATCTTTAATCACATTAACACCACAGCATTTGACCTGGGAAGATCCAGGGAACCTCTGATAATAAGAAATGTTAGACTCAGCTCTGCTCTGGTGGGATCAGAGGAGGGCAAAAAAGGAACCAGCACACAACCAGTTGGGGACTGTGGGCACTTATAGGAGGCTGGATGTCTCGGTTTGAGTTCAAGGTCAGATGGGAGAACCGAAGAGGATCAAAGACCAGAGCATCATCCCCGAGGACTAGAGATAATTTTAAAGCTAAATTATTACACACAAAAAATGCACAGGCAAAGGAGAAAGCTACTATGGGAATAGGGAAGACTCAGATTCATCTTCAGAGGAGGATACTGAAACAAAGAAACCTTCTTCTACCCCAAAGAGTAATGTCAAATGGTTACCTGCCCAAAAAGAATTCATCAAAGAACTTAAAGACTTTGAAAAGTAAATGAGAGATAGTGAGGAAATATGAACAAGAAAATTAAGAATAACACGAGAAAAACAAGATGTTTATGACAAGAAAGTCAACCAATTAGAAAAGGAGATCCAGAATCTTAAGGAGAAATCATGTATGTGTGTGTATGTATATATATATACATATACACATATATATATTCATACATATATATATACATATATATATATGTAAAATGAAAAATAGGAAAGAATGTGAAACATCTCATAAGAAAAACAACAGACTTATGGAACAGATCAAGAAGAGAAAACATAAGAATAATTGGACTACTTGAAAGTTCTCATAGAAAGGACTCTTGATACAATAATACAAGAAATAATTAAAGAAAATTGTCCTGAAGGATTAGAATAAGAGGGGAAAGTGGAAAAAGAAAAAATCCAATGACCACAACCTGAAAAAGATCCTACAAGGAAAACTTAGAGGAATACTATAGCTAAATTTTGAGACCACCAAATCAAGGACAAAATATTATGAACAACAAGAAAAAAATAACAATTTACATATGATGGTACCACAGTTAGAATCACACAAGACCTAGCATTGGTGATGCTAAAAGATTGTTGATCTTGGAACACTATATATGGAAGAGCAAAAGAACTGGGCATCTGGCCAAAAATATCATACCCAGCAAAGCCAAGCATAATTTTGAATGGAAAAAAAATGGACATTTAATCAACTGTCAGATTTTCAGGACTGTTAAAAAAAACCCAAACCTTCAACTCAATAGAAGATTTGACATAGAAGAGCCAAGAGAAATATAAGGTACATACCAATGACCAATTACAATGGACTCAATCAGAACAGAATATTTACTTTTTATATATGGAAAATCTAAAACTTAAATCTAAGATTGTTGCTAGTAATTAGGTAGCTTACAAGAAAGATTGGGGTATACCTGAGTATGATATGACTTTAAAAATAAAACTGTTCAAGAACTGCTAAAAGAATAATTATCTATACAAATGAAGTGCAAGAGGAAGAGCCAATACAGAGGAATTAGATGGGGGAGGGTGGTTGTTAGATCTGGAAATCTATTTTCCTCAGGAATGGGTTTAAGACAGGGAAATACATAAATATCTAGAAGAGCACAAAAGTTTTCTAAATTAAAAAAAAAACTCTAAGAGGATAGGGAGGGGGGAGGGGATAAATGAGGTATCTTTAGAGAGCAGGGTGAGGTTAAAAGTGGAGTATAAAATGGTGTTTAGATTTAGGGGAATGGAGGATGAGGGAGTTTTAGAGTGAAGGGAGATGGAATAGGTCAAGGGGGTGTACAAAATGATGTTTAGATATATGGAAATGGGAAGTTAAGGGAGAGATTGCTGGAGTAAGTTAAATAATAGCAGGGAAAGATAGCAGGTAGAAGTGAAGTAGAGGAGTTAAGAGAAGTAGGAAAAAAGATATGCATGAACATAAAAACAAGATTAGAAATAGAATCTCTTATGGAAAGTATATGTTTATATAAGTATGCATGTATGTATGTATAGCTATTCATGCATGTATATATCAATATTTATACATAAGTATATACATGCTTAATTGTAGCCTTGTAGTGGTGGGTAGGGGGGAGGAAAGGGAAAAAGGAACAAAGTAAAAAATGTACAGCAGAGAACAAAAGAAAACCTTCAAGGAAGCAAAGAAAAGATGGATAGCTTTTGAATGAATGCACAGTATTTAATATATAGGCTTTCTTGAAATACTAACTTATTGTCATATATTTTTAATCCTCTCCTGTGATCTGCTGTGCACATGACGTGTTATTTTTTCTTTTCTTATTTTATATTTAAGTTTAATATTTATGTTTATAATGTTTCCTTTTTTCTTTTCTTAATATGTATTTAAGTTTTAGCTTAAAAAAAATCCAGCAACTTAACAAGGCTCACTCAAATAGTGTATGAGGGCATATTTGGGTTCAGGTCAGTCTGACTCCAAGTCTATCTCTATCCACAGGGCCACCTAGATGCCAAATAAATAGAAAAGTGTATATAAATCTATCCTAGAAATGGAAACTTAGGGATAAACAAAAACTTCATTCATAATCAGATAACCCTTGTAGGAAAATAAATTCAAAAACTAGAATAAGGTAAAAAGCTAATGAAAGGAGGTCAATCAAGGACTTTTAGAAATCAGAACTTTCTGTGTCTGTCTCTCAGTCTCTGTCTCTTGTCTCTTCCTTCCTCAGCTTCCTTCCCTAGCACTCCCCTTCCCCTGAGGACCCCTTCTACCTTTTAAAAACCAACTAGTAACAGTCTCCTAGCCCCAGGCTGTTCCTAGAGATTGATAGCGAAGTCATTCAGTCGTCATTCGAATAAAAAAAAAAAACAAAAATTTGTGCTCACTCTAGAGAATTTAAACTGTTGTGTTGTGTGCATTTGAAAAGGACAAGAGATGGACAAAATAAGAAGAATGGAAGGGATAAATCTATATTGAACCCCCTAAACCATGAAGTGAGTGTCTAGATAGAATCTACCCTTTTCCTAGACTCTCTAGCTTCTCTTTTAGAGTGATTAAAGGGACCATGGGGACCATCATTCAAGATCTGCCTTCTCATTTGACCAACAAGCATTTATTAATCACCTAATATATACTAAGATCTGTGCAAGGACTAGTAAACACATATGCACATACATACAGAGAGAGAGAGAAAGAGAGAGAGAGAGAGAGAGAGAGAGAGAGAGAGAGAGAGCACCAAACAATCTTTTTTTTTGTCAAACAGAAAAACAAAGTTTATTTAAGATCTACCATATTGGATAGACTCTTAAGGAATCTGAACATTTGGAATGCTAATGCAAGTGGGCCAGATTGAATATGTGCACTTTCATGGAGGATGAGAGAGATCCTATATACAGAAAGACTTTGGGAGGGATCTGGGTTTGGCCAAGTAATCTGGGATAGAGGGATTCTAGGGAGGATCTTGATGGGAATGGTCAGTAATCTAGGTTTACTAGAGAAGGAGTTTAGGGAAGATATTGATGGGAGTGGTCAGTAAGCTGGAGTGACTAGAAGTCAGACCTTACAAACCAAGAGCAAGGAATGACGGGTGGGAAATACCTAGAAGCTACCTGGAGATAACAGACAATGGAGGGCTATGCTAGGTTAAGGGTAACAGAGATTTGGGCATAGGAATAATGGAAGGCTCATGGCCTCAGGGAAATGCCAGATCAAGTGGGAAGATTCAAGGAGTGTTTAAGGAGATTCCCAGAGCCTATACCCTGTCATTCCCACATCAAACAAATGGGACTAATATTCTTTTGGGATAAGGGGTAAAGATCTCCTCTTCTGAAACTGCTTCCTCCTGGCAAGGTATGTAGAGTGACCCCTGCCTTGCAGGGTTTCATTGAAGGGGTTCATAGACTGAGCAGTCATATGGAAGTTGATGGCTTGGACCCTGGAGGAGACAAACCTGGGGGTTAAGCAAACAAAGACCAAAAAGGCACAAACGGACTATAGAAAAAAGACAGTTTCCCTGGGTAACAGACAATTTCCCTGCAGGCAATTAAAGATGAGTATGGTAAGGCCAAAACATAAAAGGAAAATGTCATGTTTGATAGGGCAGATTTTTGGTTTCAGATATCCCCTTACTTTCCAAATTGCTCCATGGGCATGTAGAAATTGGAAAGTGGGAGAGGGGGGAGAGCCAAGATGGTGGCTAGGAAATAGGGAGTCACTTAAGCTGTCCCATAAATCCCTCTGAAAACCTCTAAAAATGGCTCTGAACAAATTCTAGAGCTATAGAATCCATGAAACAACAAAGGGAAACAAGTCTCCAGCACAAGATGGCCTGGATTTTCATTTTTTTTCTTTTTTCTTTTTTCTTTTATGTTTTCTTTTTATTTTTAGTTTGCAACACACAGTTCTACATAATTTTGAGTTCCAGGTTTTCTTCCCTCCCTCACCTGCCCCTCCCCAAGATGGCATGGAATCCCATATAACTTCTACGTATAACTTGGCATTGAATTAATTTACACACTAGTCAAGTTGTGGAGAAGAATTATGACCAATGGAATGACTCATGAGAATGAAGAAACAGAACCGAAAAAAAAATTGCTTATAGTTTCAGCCTTTACTCCTAAATCATGAACCAATTTTGACTTTATTTTGGCATATGGTGTAAGATATAGGTCTATGCCCAGTTTCTGCCCTACCATTTTCCAATTTTCCAGTAGTTTTTGTGTAATAGTGAATTCTTAGTCCAGAAGCTGACCTCTTTGGGTTTATCAAAGAGTAGGTTGCTATAGTTGTTGACTTCTCCATCTTGTGTACCTATCCTATTCCACTGATCCACAACTCTGTTTCTTAGCCAGTAACAGGTAGTTTTGATGACTGCTGCTCTATAGTACAGTTTAATATCTGGTACGGCTAGGCCACCTTCCCTAGCATTACTTTTTATTAATACCCTAGATATTCTAGACCTCTTGTTCATCCAGATGAATTTTGTTATTATTTTCTCCAGCCCTGTAAAATAATTTTTTGGGAGTTCAATTGGTATGGCACTGAATAAATAGATTAATTTAGGTAAAATTGTCATTTTATTATATTAGCTTGGCCTAACCATGAGCAACTGATATTTTTCCATTTATTTAGATCTG
>JAQQSZ010007607.1:0-13262 GCA_028646595.1 Phalanger gymnotis | reverse complement strand
TATCACGCTCCAAGGGAATATATGGATTTTCAATAAAATAGAGGACTTTCAAGCTTTCTCAGTGAAAAGACCAGAGCTGAATAGAAAATTTAACTTTCAAACACAAGAATCAAGAGAAGCATGAAAAGGTAAACAAGAAAGAGAAATCATAAGGGACCTACTAAAGTTGAACTGTTTTGTTTACATTCCTGCATGGAAAGATGATGTGTATAATTCACAAGACCTCAGTATTAGGGTAGCTGAAGGGAATATGCATACATACATACATACATACATATGTATAGACAGAGGGCACAGGGTGAGTTGAATATGAAGGGATGATATCTAAAAAAAAATCAAATTAATGGATGAGAGAGGAATGTATTGAGAGAGGGGGAAAGGGAGAGATAGAATAGAGTAAATTATCTCACACAAAAGTGGCAAGAAAAAGCAGTTCTGTGGGAAGGGAAGAGGGGCAGGTGAGGGGGAATGAGTGAATCCTGCTCTCATTGGAGTTGACCTGAGGAGAGAATAACATACACATTCAATTGGGTATCAGGAAAGAAGGAGGAAGGAGATAAAAAAGGGGGAACAATAGAAGGCAGGGCAGATGGGGGCGCAGGTAATCAAAAACAACACTTTCGAAAAGGGATAGGGTCAAGGGAAAAATTGGATAAAGGGGGATAGGATAGGAAGGAGCAAAATATAGTTAGTCTTTCACAATATGAGTATTATGGAAGGGTTTTACACAATGATACACATGTGGCCTATACTGAATTTCTTGCCTTCTTAGGGATGGTGGTTGGGGAGGGAAGAGGGGAGAGAATTTAGAACTCAGAGTTTTTAAAACAGATGTTCAAAAAAAAAGGTTTTGCATGCAACTAGGAAGCAAGATATACAGGCAATGGGGCATAGAAATTTATCTTGCCCTACAAGAAAGTAAGGGAAAAGGAGATGGGGGGTAGTGGAGTGACAGAGGGAGGGCCGACTGGGGAATGAGGAAACCAGAATATATGCCATATGGGGGGGAGGGTAGAAATGGGGAGAAAATTTGTAATTCAAACTCTTTTGAAAATCAATGCTGAAAACTAAAAATATTAAATAAATTAAATAAATCATTTAAAAACAAAAAACAAACAAAAAAAAAGTTTTGTAGACTGATAAAAATTGCTCAAGGGCTGGTCATCCAGGTCTTAGAAGACATTGCTCGGGGCAGCTAGGTGGCGCAGTGAGTAGAGCACCAGTCCAGGAGTCAGGAGGATCCAGTTCAAATGTGGCCTCAGACACTTGACACATGTACTAGCTGTGTGACCTTGGGCAAGTCACTTAACTCCAATTGCCTGCCCCCCCAAAAAAAACAAAAAAAAACCCAAAAAGAAGACTGCTATCACTGCAGCCTTTGACTGCTATCACCGCAGCCTTTCCATCAAACTTGAGATGTCATCAGGGTCCATTTGTGTCTCTGTGTCTCTCTGTTTTTGTTTCATTCTTTCTGTCTGTATCTCTTTTTCTCAGTGACTATTTCTCTGTGTCTGTCTCTCAAAACTGATAGAATAAATAAATAAAAGATCTATTGTTTGGTCACAGGTGGTCTACTCCATGAAGGCAGGTAAATTCTCTGGGGCTTTGCTTGTAAAAGTTGCATAATGGAGATTTTCACTAGTTTTTTTTTAAAGAAAAATATTACACATACGAAGAGGCCTCACCTGCATTTGCCTTGGCTCTACTTCTTGTGGTGGGAGGAAACTGTCAGTGTATATGAGTAGCATGAGTGAAGTTAGAGTTGGATCTTTGCATTGAGGTTTCAGGGAGCTGATGGGCTGGGGTTGTTTATGTAGCACCCTTTATACTTCTTGAGATTGCAAAATAAGGTATTCAAACCAAGTTTCTGACTCAACAGTCTCTTGAGAACAGGAGTTTAGAAAACACAGGTGTGCTGTCTACAAAACTGGTGGTTTATTTTATAACGTGTCACTCAGGAGAAGTAAACACTGGCCTTTCTATTCATTGGCTTACAGAGTTCTGCCTCTTAGAAGAGTTCTCTTCTCCCTTGGATGATTTGTGAAGTCTGTAAGAAAATGACAACGGCACAAAGTAAGAACACTCCAAGCTAGTTTTCTCCCTGGACAATTCAATTCGACATGCATTTAAGTGTCTACTACGTGCAAGGTGCTCCGGCTAACCCTGAGGATATAAACACAAAACAATGAAACATGGTGTGGGGTTACCAGGACCAAAGGACTCAAGAATCTAGAAGAGACTTTAGAAATCACTCTATTCACTACTTCCCTTTCGTTTTTAGAAATCGAATCATTTGCCACGTAGCACTTTTGCATCTTTAAAAGTGTGCTGAAAGGACTTTTATTCACTATTCTTCAAACACACACACACATCATGAGGTATGCTATAAGAATGGTTTAGTAGGAAGTAATCAGAGGTTAAATCACTTGGCCAAAGGTGCATATCCCTTAAAGTTTTATTGCTCCTCAGGTCAATTAAGCATGCTACCTCTCAAAAGCAACAGACTCAGAGAAAAGGAATCTTATAATATTTTATGTGGGTTTCTGAAGTGTCAGCAAAATAACTTTATGGCTGTGATAGCTAAGCTTTTAAATTTGTTAATTAATTTATTTACTTTTAGTTTAGAACATTCAGTTGCACAAACGTTTGAGTTTTAAATCCCCCCTTTCCCACCACCATGAAATGGCATCCAATCTGACATAGGCTCTAGATATACATTCATATTAAACATATTATCACATTAGTCATGTTGTAAAGAAGAATTATAACCAATGGAATGAATCACAAGAAAGAAGAAATAAAACAAAACAAGACAAAAAGGAGAGCAAATAGTATGCTTTGATCTGCATTCAGCTAAGCTTTTTTAAGGAGGTCCTTTCCATCTTCATACTGTTGGGAAACATAACTGGTTCAACTCTCCCCTCTCCCAGTGCTATTCACCTCACACCACACTCTCCTTTCCATGATATATTTCTAGTCATGCTGGCCTATTCACTCAACCTCAATCTTTGCACCTTTTCACCTGCTGTACCCCATGCCTGAAATGATCTCCCCCTCATCTCTGCCTCTCAGGATCCCTGAGTTCTGTAAGAGCTGGCCAAATGCCACTTCCTTCAGGAGCTCTTTCTTAATTCCTCAGACACTAGGGTCTTTTCCTCTAAGGCTTCCTTGCATCCCTTCTGTGTGCATCTCATTTATGCTTATTTATGTATGTAAAGGTGGTGTGTTGATAGAGTAGATCGATCAGGTCATGCAACCCCCCTTTAAAGTAAGTGATAAGATGCCTCTGAGACAAAGTCTCAATCAATCTCAAAATTAGACTTTAGTTTCGATCAATCACAGCCTGTAGACTAAGTGAAAAAGGAGCAGCTAGGTGGATAGAGTGTTGGGTATGGAGTCAGGAAGATTCATCTGCGCAAGTTCAAATCTGGCCTCAGACACCTACTAGGTGTGTGAACCTGGGCAAGTCACTTAACCTTGTTTGACTCAGTTTCCTCATCTTCTCAAACAATCTAAGGGAGGAAAAGGCAAACCACTCCAAGAAAACCCCAAATAGAGTCCAAGAGAGTTGGACACAACTGAAACAACTGAACTACAATAACAAAAAGGCCTGGACCTGGAATTGCAAAGGAATAGTGTTCAGTTTGGTTAAGGAAATTTGGTCATACCCTAGGGGTCTTCTATAAAATATCAAACTAATTAAGAACTACAATTATCCCAGGGATTGGAGGGAACGTAACATTCTAGCAAAATCCCTGAGGAAGAACCACTTGGTGGGGGAGGGAGAAGGAGAGGTCTTAGCTTTGACCTCAATCTAAGTGTCTAAGTGCCCCATCCTTTCCCACCATAGGAAAAGGATGTAACATTTAGAGTACCTAGAAGATTTTGGACCTTCCATCTGCCCATCCTAGCATCATTCCCTTGGAACAACAGAGACTGGCAGCAGTGTTTGCGACAAGCTAAGGACATAATGGGTACAGCTTCACTTCTCCACAAAAAGGCCAGTGAAGAAGCACCCTATGAAGGTAGTGAAAGAATTTCATGAAGTGCTCAATCTTATTATCTCCTCCTTTTTCTTAAGTGGCCACAGGGAGAAAGTAAAGTCGGTGATCTGGGAGTCACTCTTCACCATACCAAGATAGAACTTGTATTTGGTGTTTCATTAATCCATGCTCTAACAAATTGAATAGGAACATCTAGGACAAAACATTCCCCTACAAATCTGTGTCATACTCTTGCACTATCATACACACAGTGTAGGAGAAAGTGTGCTAAGTTTGAACTCACTTTATTCTGGATTATGTACATCGCAGGTGAAAAGTGTGTCATAGACTTTGTTGGAGATGTTTTGTACCAACTGTACTGACTATACCACCTGTTGTCAGTTGTTGTTTTGTTGTCAAGTTGTCAACTTGATGGTTGTCAAGTTGTTTTTTTCAGTCGTGTCTGATTCTCTGTGACTCTAGGGCTTTCTTGGCTGAGATACTGGTGTGGTTTGCCATTTCCTTCTCCAGCTCATTTTACAGATGAGGAAACTGAGGCAAACAGGTGTAAGTGACTTACCCAAGGTCACACAGCTAGTAAGTGTCTGAGGTTGCATTTGAATTCAGAAAGATAGCATCTTCCTGACTCCAAGCCCAGCACTCCATCCACTGCCTCACATAGCTGCCCACTTTAGCAAAATACCTCTTCATAAAAGTTATTGAGGCCAGCTGATGCTCAACAGAGAATCTTGGAAAGAAGTGCACCAGTGACAGTTTATGATTTTTATAGTTCTAGAAAATGTACACCAAACCCTTCAAGGCTACTCTTAGAGCCTTGAGGGGGCATAGTAGCCCCCATCAGTTTCCTAGTGTTTTGAGAGATGATATCAGGGCCTGGAATTTGGTCTAAATGGGGTTCTATAGTAAATACTAAAAGCTATAGATTCTTTTATTTGGGAGTAGGGGAGACACAAAAGGGAATACCCCATGGCTCAACTGCAGACACCCGAAGGAACTGAGCCCAAGGAAGAATACAAGGACCTCCAAACGAACCTCTCACTCTGGCCCAAAGAATGCTTGGAGAGGGGCAGAGAAAGGATATAATCATGAATATTATCAAGGTTATGGACCATGACTAAAGATCATAGAACTAGAAGGGGCCTTGGAGATAATTTATTCTGACTGAGACCCAGAGAGGTTAAGGGACTTAACTAAGGACACACAGATAGTAGGTAGAAGAATTAGGATTTTAACCCAGAACTTCTTGGTTCTTGTTTCAGGCAGTTTCAGGGGCAAGGCAGTTGTCTTAGCCCAGGGGTCACAGCCATTCTTCATCAGAGCAATCTGATATTTTACAGGGAGGGATGTATCAACAATCCCGCTAGCAGCTGCTGTGAGGGTGTAAAACTAACAACAACCAGCTCACAGAACCCTGCAAGCCCAGGTCCTTTTCATCTACTTTACTAAGGAAAGCAACATTAAGGGGTTAACAATCTTACTTTAATCCAGCATACAAATATCATTTACTTAGTTCAGGGGAAAAAAACCAGCACCCTGAATTACAGACCAAATACAATTTATAGTTATCAACAACCGAGTACTCAGCTGGGGAGCTCATTATAAAGGCTGGCCCAGAGTCATGTGCCACTCCTGCTGTGGCTCAGAGCTCTGAGAGAGAATGCTAACCTTATATATCCTGTTCAGTGTCCAAGGGCCCCCACCTCACCCAGGCTGGGTGTGGAAAAGTTCTCCACCCCCAATATCACATCAGGTACAAGTCAATGGCTCCCAATTGTCTCAGTGCTGAGAAATACAAAAACATCCTACTTTATCTGCCCCATTCAAACAAAGGCCAGAATCATTAAAGGTCAACAGCAAAAAGTCCCACCTTAATTACTATTACAAGGGGAAATGTACCTATTTAGATGAGTCTAATTGGATTCCCACTAATGGCTACAGACAGGGAGACACCAATTAGCTAGGAAGTTGAGAATTTCTAGCCGGGAAATTTCCAAGTATATGTTTCCAGAAATGAAGATTTTGAGGGAAGGAGGTGCACAGAAAGAAGTGGGTAGTAAGAAGGAGAGGTGAAGTAATGGCTTGGAAATAGGGTTGGAGAAAAGGAGGATTTTATTTTCTTCTTGACTATTTCACAATAATTTAGGACATAAAAATCCTACAAGTAACTTACATAGGGGGTCGAAACCAAGTAAGGAGACTGAAGACATGGACAAGTAAATATGGGATGATAGTGACGTGGCAAATCAAGGCATCTCCCAATAAAAATAAGACATTGGTAATGATATTGATCATTTCCTTTCCAAGTTTACCATTACTTCTTTATTCTAATTTCCTCTCTTTTCTGGTAAAGTTAAGGAGAAAGAAAAGAAGAAAATCAATCAATGGCCATTTCACAGCAAGAAATTGAAGCAAATAATAGAGTGGTAGATCACTGGAATAGATCAGGTGTAAAGACACAGTAGTAAAAGATCATAGTAACATAGTGTTTGATAAACCCAATGACCCTAGCCTCTGGGATAAGAACTCACTATTTGACAAAAACTGCTGGGAAAACTGGAAAACGATATGGCACAAAATTGGCATAGATCAGTGCATCTTACACTGTATACCAAGATAAGGTTGAGTATACATGATTTAGACATAAAAGGTGATACCGTAAGCAAATTAGAAGAGCAAGGAAAGGTCTACCTGTCAGATCTATGGAGAAAGGAAGAATTTATGACCAAACAAGAGATAGAGAACATATATACAACTATAGTTAATCTCAGAGGAAATGCACTAGCGTTACAGGGTTCTGGGAAAGGCTACAGGTAGAAGGTGGGACTTTAGCTGAGATAAGAAGAAAGCCAGGGAGGCCAAGAGATAGAGATGAGGAAGGAGAGTATTCCAGGCATGAAAGACAACCAATGAAAATGTCTGGAATAAGGAGATGGAGTATTTCTTGAAATAACAAGGTGGCCAGTGACATTGGATCACAGAGGAGTGGCAGGGTACAAGTCGTAAGACAACTAGAAAGGTAAGATCTGTTGACTGGCTGGTTTGAAGCACTGGGGAGGTCAAAATTCAAAATTTTGCTTGAAATACCTGTGGCTCCACTAACATACAGAGGGAGCCAGGGAGACCAAAGCCAAAAGTTAACATTACTTCCTACCCTCCTCACATTCATACATGGCAGGTCACAGTGAAGGCCTTTGCTAATAATAACCTCAGATTTTTTCTTTCTCTTTTGGAGTGGACACTAGCCCTCGGTCCACTGTAACTTTGGAAGAGAGTTCAAAAAGCTCAGCAAATTATAGGGCCATTATTAGCCTCTTGTGTACTTTAGTCCTAATAGATTCCTCCTAGGACCAAGGATAGAATATTCAAATACCACAAGAAACCATTCCAGCTACACGAGGGCTGACCAGAAATAAAGAAAAGTCAAGCTCTTAAAATAATACAGCAGAATCTGGGGCAAGGAGTAATTTCCATTGGAACTTCACATTAAAATGCAACAGATTTCTAACTGCCTTTTAGATTCCTCTACTTAATAGGACACCTGTGATTCATTTCCTTTTATCCTGATGGTAGTGTCTGGAGTTATGGGAGGGGCCATTATCTAGGGGCCATTTGCATTAAGGTAATGGTAAGAGGGTCCTGTAATGGTTGTGGAGACAGTCAAGTCCCCAGTTCCAGAGCCACATAAAGTGGCCTGAGCCCTTAAAACCTTTTAGTGTCATTGTTTCATATGTTTTTTTCCCTTTGCTCTGGACTGATAATTGTGTTGGAAGTGTGTTTCAGTGAAAATGTACTATATTTGGAGGTT
This sequence comes from Phalanger gymnotis, assembly GCA_028646595.1. Taxonomy (NCBI): domain Eukaryota; kingdom Metazoa; phylum Chordata; class Mammalia; order Diprotodontia; family Phalangeridae; genus Phalanger; species Phalanger gymnotis. Next base: position 5,453 of record JAQQSZ010007607.1, on the reverse strand, counting down.
CAAATTTTGACCCTGACACTCAGTTGCATAAACTTGGGCTAGTTTCTTAACTTCACTAGACTGTCTATAAATGAAGGAGGTTGTAAAACATGGCTCTTTCAGTTGTAAATATATAATCTTATGGTGAAAAAAAAGGATGAAACTCTGTCAAGGAATGCAATTTATTGTTGTCTAGCTGTTCTTAAGTCATGTCCAACTCTTTGTAACCCTATTTGGAGTTTTCTTGGCAAGAATACTAGAATGGTTTGCCATTTCCTTCTCCAGCTCATTTTACAGTTGAGGAACTGAGGCAAACAGGTTTAAGTGACTTGCCCAGAATCACACAGCTAGGAAATGTCTGAGACCATATTTGAACTCACCAAGATTAGCCTTCCTGACTCCAGGCACAGAACTCTATGCACTGTACCATCTGAGTTGCCCAAGGAATGCAATATATGGTCACTGAGAGTTATTTGGTATGGAAGAAAGAGGGTCTGGAGCCAAAAGACAGGAGTTCATATGCTGACTTTTGTCAATTACTATTTGTGTGACCTTGGCTAAAGGATTTGACCTCTCAGGCTTTTGGTTTCCTGATCTATAAAAAATGAGGAGGTTGGACTGGATGGCCTCTACAATCCTTTTCAGTTTTAAATATATGCTCCTATGACTTGCCAGTAACCACACATCTAGGCTATGTCATAGGCAAGACTTGAACCCAGGTTTCCTTGACTGTGAAGTCAGCTCAGTACCCACAGCAAGCTACTATTGCCTTTCTCCAATCTTAGTAAGAACTTCAAGTATCCTGTGTTCTAAAATATCTGCTAATTTCTGGAACCATCAAAAATGCATCTTTTTCTCCCACTTTTAGTACTATTGGTGAAATACAAGGAAAGTTTATCATATTTCATTATATTGAGGATATTTTGTGGCAGTTCATTTGTTTCCCGATTTGCTTTTCTGTGAACTTTCTTCATCTTAGTGTCTCTTTTGTGTGGTGGTATTTTGTGGATATCAGTCACCTGCTAGAAGTGACTTAAATAAATCCCTTTAATGTTTTAATCAGTGCTATGTGCAAAAGATAGTTTTGAGATTTTGAAAAAAAAAGTTGACAAGAATTGTCTACTTGGACAAGATTTCCCTTTAGTCAAGCTGAAGGAAAAAACATTGATCCAACTAACCTATAATCATAGGTTGATCTTTTGGTGATAAAAGGAGCAGTTATCTTTTTTCTGAATGATATGTCGCTGTCATATATTTAACCTGAATAATAATTGCTAGATCATATCATAAGCACTAGAGATAGTAATGACAACATGACAATAGTAAAGGAGCACATGACCTTTGCTCCTTATTTAGAGCTTTAAGTTCCCAGAATGCTTTATATACACCATCTCATTTGATCCTCACAAAAACGGTGAGGTATTTCCTAAGGACATGAATGTTCCCATTTTATATGCAAGGAAACTGAACCTCAAATTACTTAACAGAATTCTTCATGCTACTAGAACTACTAAGTTTCAGCATAGGATTTGAACCCAGATCTGTCTTGACTTCCAGTCCAGTGTTCTTTTCATTAGGCCAAGCTCATTCAGGCCCTGTTCTCTTCCTTTTGTGTTCTGTTGCTTCCCTTTTGTACTTTTTCAGGGCTCCCAAATAGGGCTAACCTCAAAACTGTCCAGCTGCTGCTTTGCTAAGTCAGCGGTTTCAGAAAAGAGGCCATATTAAACTCATTATTTATAGATCACAATAAAAATTAAAATCAATAAGGAAAATTTGAAGGAAGATTAAATTGGAAACCAAATAATGTCACCCTAAAGAGTGAGTGGGTCAAGGAATAAATCACAAAAAAAGAAATATTTTGTAAAAGAAAATGATAACAAGGAGACACCTCCATCTTTTGGGATTTCCTTTAATAGTAGTTACCACTCCCATTCCATTTCTAGCCTCTATACCTTTGCCTATACCTTTACCCTGTGCCTGTCAACCACTTGAGCCATTTCCTATGCCAAGACTTTCCTGACTTTCCTGGTTGTTAGTGTTCTTTTCCCTTTAAAATTACTTTGAATAATTTTGTATTTGCTTATCTGTCTACATAATGTATTTTCCCTCAGTATAACTTAAGTTCTTTGAGGGCAAGGGCAGTTTATTTATCTTCTTTTGCAAACCTATCACTTAGCACAGTAACTGGCATGTAGTAGGTGCCTTATAAACCTTGAATTTATTGAATTTGGACAGGGTGGTTCCTCCCAAGGAAATGTAGCCAAGATGGTAGATTCTAGTAATACTAGACCTCAAAAGAAAATTAATGATAAGCTGAGGTTTGGTGCTACTTAGAGAAGGCAGAATCAGAAGGGCAGGTACCCAACAGTTTACCTAAAGTCTAATCAGTAGGATTTTTAAAAATCCTCCTTAAGGGAACAATATGTTGAAAGGTATCAGGGACCTTAAAAATCATTGAGTACAATCTTATTATTTCATAAATAAAGAAACTGAGATTCAGAAAAGTTAAATAATTTGCCCAATGTCATACATATATTAACTGGTAGAACTGGAATTTGAACCCAGAGACTCTGAGTACAGTCCAGTGGTCTTTCCACTGACATACACTGCAAGGCAAAGAAACACAAAAGGAAAGGAGTCCAGAGCAATCAGACATGAACCCAACAGATCCAATCAAAATAATCACAGATGTAACCCAGATCCAAGAGTAGAGGTCAGGCACATGAGATTCCCTTCTGGGAAAAGACAAGCAGCTGGAATCTCAATAATCAAGGACAAGAAAATCAATCAACAAAATTGAGGCAGAGTCCTCCTCCATGGGAAGCAAATTAGAGCAAGATCAAAGTGACAACTACACTTTAGTTAAATCAATGTTTCATCTACATTTACACCTACCTATGTTGGAATGAGGGTAAGTTGACCACACCCCTTCTTTCTCTTTCCTTTATGACTTAATGTGTCTGTGACTTGCAGGCAATAGACAAAGATATTTTCAGCAGAATAGTTTTTTGTTTTTTGTTTTTTTTTACTGAAAAACTTTTTATTGTAGGTGGAATGAGATAGCTGGACACAGTTTAGATGATTCCAATTTTGTTGGCAAGATCTAAAGCATTGTAGTGTGGAGCAAGTAGGACACAGGCCTTCTTCTCTCCATCAGGCTGTATCAGCGTGTTGACCCTGGCCACATCGATGTCATACAGCTTCTTTATTGCCTGCTTGATCTGATGCTTGTTGGCTTTGAGGTCTACAGTGAAGTCTAGGGTGTTGTTGTCCTCAATCTTCTTCATAACAGACTCAGTGGTCAAGGGGAACTGAATGATGGCATACTGATCCAGCTTGTTTCTCCGAGGGTCACTTTTCCGAGGGTATCTGGGCTGCCTTTGAAGTCTTAGCGTCTTGGGTCGCCGAAGGTGGGGGATGTTTGGATCATCTTCTTTTTGTGGCTGTGGACACCATTCAACACCACCTTCTTGGCCTTCAAGGCCTTGGACTTGGCCTCTGTCTTGGGCTGAGGGCAACAGCTTCCTTCTTCACCTTCAGTGCCATCTTGGGAGAAAAGTGGAATATTTTTTTTAAAAGCAGGCAATATACAAAGCACAAGGACATTGATATGCTGGTGAGAATGGAGAAATTCTGCCATCAATCTAGGAAATTTAATGAGGTGACAGATTTCACCTGTGTCACAACTTTTCGCAGTTCTAGCTGTTGTGGTTATAGGGGAAGAAAGTAGGAGAAAAGAAACCAACTATGTGTATCTGTTTATATAAATTTGTATACATACATATATGTGTATGTGTATGTTAGGTAGTGTGTATACACATATATGTTCAAATAAACATTTGAGAATATAAGTATATATATATAATGTATTGTCATGCATCCATGTATATATATATATATAATATATATATACATATCGATATTTACAAACTGGGCAATTTGCATAATGTTGCTCTGGGTTGGGAATCTAAAGAAAACACTGACTTGCAATGATATAAGCAGATGTTGGCACATTTGTTGAAAGAGCAAAAGAAGGATTTTCATCTCCTGGACCAGTACAGGTAATAGTTATTAAAGCAAGAAAGGCTGAACTAGTCTATCCAGCAGTAAAGTAATGATATTAACATGTATAAAAAGCCAATATATCGCCACATGGTCTTCCACACTGAGTCATTTAGCCTTGATGGAAAAACAGATTTTGATCACAATTTTCAGACCAATTTTCCACTGGACCTCTACAAAGCCTTTCACTTTTACACCTTCTCCATTACCCTTTAATGAAAACACGTTTGTACTAGACTCTTAAAATAAGAAGCAGGTTACTCACAGTTATGATGCAACTAAGTAATTAATTGCACACTAGTTGTTTCCATAGCTACTTAAAAGAAATCACTGGACTCTCAAGCTAGGTTACCTTTAAAAATGTTCTCTAACAATATGCTACATTTATTTTTATGATTTTTCTTCTCTTTAAATAAATACTTAACAGCTAAACTGGAAGGGATGATGATGGTGGTGATCATGATGATAATGATGAATAAACAAATTACTAACAAGCACCAGGCTAGTTTCCTCTTAGATTTAAGTCTTATTCTGCCCTTCTTTTTAATTTTTTTTTAATTTTTATTTAATATTTTAGTTTTCAACATTGATTTCCACAAGATTTTGAGTAACAAATTTTCTCCCTATTCCTACCCTCCCCCCTATTTCAAGACGGCCTATATTCTGATTGCCATGTTCCCCAGTCAGCCCTCCCTCTTGTCACCCCACTCCCCCCCCATCCCCTTTTCCCTGACTTTCTTGTGAGGCAGGATAGATTTCTAGGCACCATTGCCTGTATATCTTACTTCCCAACTGCATGGAAAAAACAACCTTTTTTCAAGCATCTACTTTTAAAACTTTGAGTTCCAAATTCTCTCCCTTCTACCTTCCCACCCACCCTCCCTAGGAAGGCAAGAAATTCAACATAGATCACACATGTATCATTATGTGAAACACTTCCACAATAATCATGTTGTGAAAGGCTAACTATATTTCCTTCTATCTTATCTTGTCCTCCTTTATTCAATTTTCTCTCTTGACCCTGTCCTTTTTCAAAAATGTTTGCTTTTGATTACCTCCTCCTCCTGACTGCCCTCCCTTCTATCATCCCCCTCCTTTTATTCCCTTCTTCCTTCTTTCCTCTGAGGTAAGATACCCAATTGAGTGTGTATGTTTTCCCTCCTCAAGTCAAATCTGATGAGAGTAAGATTCACTCATTTCCCCTCACTTGCCCCCTCTTCCCTTCCAATAGAACTACTTTTTCTTGCCACTTACATGTGAGATAATTTACCCCATTCTATCTCTCCCTTTCTCTTCCAAATAGATTCCTCTCTCACCCCTTAATTGTATTTATTTATTTTTAGATATCATCCCTTCATATTCAACTCACCCTGTGCCCTTTGTCAATATATGTATATATTCCTTTCAACTAC
>JAQQSZ010007606.1:0-13262 GCA_028646595.1 Phalanger gymnotis | reverse complement strand
CACCACCTAGCTGCCCCCAGCCAATAATTTATTGACTTCCCTTTCTGACTATTTCATATTTCAAAGGGCAGAGGAGCAAACAGAGCAGGAGAAGATTTTGTTCTGGATTTAATCTTATTCAATAGAGAGAAATTGTTGTTAGGATGAGGGAAACCTTGTGAAGAACTGAGCATTCTTTCCTAGTTTGTGATAGAGGAGAGAAAAAGCCAGACATAGTACAACATTCACCCTGTATTTGGTTAGAGTGGATTTCAATGGTTCAGAGGAAGAATAGTTAGAAGAGGTAGATTTCAAAGGGCTGGAATTTAATAAAACAAGTCAACCAAGAAGGAATGGGAAGCCCTCAAAAATAAAATTGCAACAAGGAGGAAAAACATGAGTTATCTAAAGAAACTGATGTGGATGAATGTAGAAAACTCACTAATCAACTTAGATATTTTAAGACATATATAAAATATAAGGGCAGGTGATGGTAAGAGGATGAATTGCAAAAAGATGAACAAGATGGTATATAAATAATAATGATGAAGCTCAGAATGAGTTTAGGCTAATAAACAAAGTTAAAGGCAATAAGAAGGTTATCGTTTTCTTTTTAAAGCCCTATTGTGGAAAAGAGTAAGATTGGTAGAGTAGAAAAGAGAATTGTTTAGAGTGGATGGGACAAATATAAGTGACAACAGAAGAGAAAGAGTTGTTAATTCCAATTTTGTTTCTGTGTTCTCTGCCAAGAAGAATTACCATTAGAAAGAACAGAACAAAATGGTGAATAAGGAGTTGATCCCCAAGATAAAAAAGGAGGTAGTAGGTGAATACTTAGCTTCCCTTAATGAGTTCAAGTACCTGTCCCAGAAAAACAATGTGTTTGGCTGTGGAAAAACTTGCACTGGTTGCTATTGGTATCTACTGTTAGTAGTAGTTGAAAGATTGTGGAGCACAGGAGAGATAGGATGAGACATGATGGGAGAAAGAATGGAATGTGTAATTTGTAGGGCAAATTGTCTTGATTCCAGGGAAAATTAGAGAATGTATTATTAAAGAGATTGTGAATAGCTAGAAAAAGAAATAGTGACTCCAAAAGAGCCAGCATGGCTCTATCAAGAACAGGTCATAGCATCCATTGTACTTCCTTTTTTTTATAAGGCAATGAAATCGGTAGGTGGGAGGAATGTTATAGATACAGTTTACCTAGATTTTATCAAAGCATTTATCAAAAGAAAACAAACAAAAACCCTCTCAGGTAGAAAAGATAGGGAGCCTAAATAATAAGAGTGATTTAGAATTGGTTGAATAACAGACACAAAGGATAGTCATTTTTATGTATAAAATTGTAAATATTTGTTATGAACAGTTTGTTTTTAAAGAACGTTAAATTTAAAATGAGAGTAACAAACTTGCCTGCTTCTCCATGTCCCCTTCTGAACTTCTCTATATTCTTTGATGTGTCCTTTTAAATATTTCATTGATGCTTCATTTTTTTTTGCATCAATCTCACTGCCTACCTCTGTCCTTTTACCAAATAAGCATAGTCAAGAAATCCAAAGGAACACACTATATCTGCAAGAGTATGTTTCATTTTCCACTCTTCTCAAGCACTTCTGTGTCAAGAAATAAGGAGGCATGCTTCATCATGAGTCTTATGAAACTCTCAATGATTGCAGCCTTGACCAAAGTTCTAAAATCTTCTAAAACTGTTTTCCTTTACTGTGCTGTTGTAGACATGGCTGTCCCTGTTCTTCTCCCTTTACTATCGTTCCATATATATCTTTCCAATTTTCTCTGAATCCATTATTTCTTACAGCACAATAGTAATTCATTATATCTATCTATCTATCTATCTATCTATCTATCATCTATATATATATATATATAATTTGTTTACACACACAAACACACACACTCTCTCTCTCTCTCTCTCTCTCTCTCTCTCTCTCTCTCTCTCTCTCTTATGCCTACATTGCTTCCTGCTACATGGTATAGCAGAGGCTGAATGCAACAGTGGATAGGAAGTTGTTCTAGGAACAAAGAAGATCTGGGTTCAGATCCTACTTTTGAATTTATATCACTGGTTGTGTGACCATAAGCAAGTAGCATAATCTCTCAGTACTATAGGTAACTCTCTAAGACTATAAGCTACAGACAAGGTGACCTACATTAGCAGAAGTAGTTTTCTTTCCCAGAGGTTCCCTATACTGATGGAATAATACATTTAGTCCTTATTCCTTTTTGCCATATTTTAAAATGCTGCAATAAGTCTTTTGTATATGCAGCAGCTTATTCACTCCATGTCCACTCCTACTTGCAAGGTTAGGTTCCCAGATAGTGAGATTGCAGCTTCCATCAGGGTTCTAGATGTAACTTGCAAGGGCTAAGGTTTCTAGTACCATCAGTAATATGTCCCTATCAGTTTATTACCCATCAGCATTAGTCTTACAAATCTGAATTAACTTTTAAGAAGGCTATTTACTAAGGCAGTATGGTAAGAATAGTTAGTACAAAAACTTTCCCCTAAAACACACCCTCTCACAAGTACACACAGATACATGGAAGAGTGACCTCTAAGTGTAAAATAGACCTTTAATGAGTCATAGATGTGAATACTGTGTGTGGCCAAAGGATAAACTCATAACTCGTGATAACTATATGTCCTTTCTTGAGTCCATAGCTGACCTTCTTCCATTATGCAAGAGGTCAGGGTCCTTGAAGCTATTTCATTTCTTGTAAGACTATCTCTCTCTATTCCCATTGATCTAAGTTTGTTCTCAATGAGTCCTTGGTATATCTCTGCTCCTGGTTGGATGCATTGTTTCCTATTGGTTCAATATCCCCAAGATATGGTCAGTTGGGTTGGGGAGGAGCATAAAACACCATATGAACTCATTGCCCACCCACCTCCCACCTTACCAATCTCTGGTACAGACAAGAGATTCTGCCTCATCAAGGCACTCTTGGATCTGGAGTTCTCTACTGGTTGATTGACTCACTGCTGAAATGAGTAACTGCTAAAATTCCTCTGTTATTTAAAGCCCTCAGAGGCATGGTCAGCTTGTTTGCTTAGTCAATCACACTAGTCCCTTATTGACCCAAAGAGATTCACGCCTCATAAAGAGATTCCAGGATATAGCCTGTTCATCACAACCTCACACTGATTACATTACATTAATTGAGGTAGGAATGTGGAAAACTATCCTCTAATACAAATGGGTCCTTTTCCTTGTCTTTGACATCTGGGGTCCATGCCAAATAGTAGTATTGCTGAGTCAAATGATATGCACAATTGCCAGACTTTTTGGTATAATGCCAAATTGTTTTCCAGAATGGTTGGACCAATTCCCAGCTCCAATAACAGTGCATTAGTGTGCCTGTCCTCCCACAATCTTGCCAACAATTACCATTTTCCTCCTTTGTCATTATTGCCAGTCTCATAGGTGGAACTCCAGAATTGTTTTAATTTGCTTTTCTCTTATTATTAGCAATTGGGAGTATTTTTACATGTTGTTAATGGCTTGCATTTCTTCTTTTGGAAACCATTCATATCCTGTGCCTATCTATTGTGGTTATTAATTATTCTATGCACCCTATTTCATTTAATTGAATCTCTTATGGAGAACTTAAGAAACATCATGAACAAGAATTGCAAGAGATGAGAGGGTATAGGAGGCTTGAAATCTGCATGGATAAAGGGAACAACCATATGAACCATGTTCCAAATCCAATCAAGTCTTGAAATCTGTCATTAAAAAGGCAGAGAATAATATTATGCCTTTTAGGAAGATTTTTATACTAAATGGTAAAACTAAAAAGAATTTTGGCCATAGACTTGTGGGTTTTGCTGTTTAAGGGACCTTAAAGTTCATCCAATTGAATGTATTCATTTAAGGAATTAATTTAAAGATAGAGAAAACAAAGCCCACAAAAGTTAAATTACTTGTCTAAGGTCATACAGTTAGTCTGTAAAAGATGCAGATTTGAACCCAGTTCCCTTCATTCTAAAGCTAGTGACTTTTCCATTGTGCCTAAAAGACAAGACACTGCCTTCTCTGGGAAATTCAGCTTTCTGAAATAACTAGGATTCTGGGATTTGGTGAGCAAGAAAAAGTTCGATAAGATCCTATTAAGTTTTTTTGGGGGGGAGGAAATGTATAAACTCTTCAGTTTCAGCTCTGTCCTCTTTTTTCCCATTGGGTAGAGTGGTGAAAATTGTCAGCAGCTGAGATCAATATATCTGTTTTCTCTCTCCAAGCTGTCTGGGAGCTTCTCTTATCAAGATACTTCAAACAGGACTGCCACATTTTTCTAGTCTTTCCTGTCACTTGACTGAGATGGAAGATGTATCTCTGGTGGAAATACGGCCTATCTATACAACAAAAATGCCCTTCCAGATCAGTTGCCTTTCCAAGTGGGATGGACTCTCACAGTGAGACTATAAACCCTAAGAAGTAGTGTCTAGACTTTTAGGGATTATAGGATCACAGATCTTGAGATAGATAGGACCTCAGAAACCATCTATTCCAGGGTTTCTTAACCTCTTTTACATCATGAATCCCTTTGACAATCTGGAAAAGCCTATGGGCCTTTTCAGAATAATTTTTATATGCATAAAATAAATGCATAGGATTCCAAATGAACCCAATTGTATTCAAATACAATTATCAAAATGTTTTTAAAGCAAGTACAGACACCAGGTAAAGAATTCTTGATCTACTCCGGCCCCCTAATTTTACAAATAAGTAAACTGAAAGTCCATGAATATGAAGTGATCCAATGGGACATGCCAATACCTACATGAGGTAGGAAAATAGCACTATATATTTAGACTTGGAAGAGATTTTTGAGGTCATCTATTCCAACCTCTTAATTTTCCAGAATTTTACAGTATCAAATTCCTAAATGAGCAAAGAATAGTCTGTTGATGTCTCTACTTGTGAAGTACCTTAAATATAAAACACAGAACGTGTAAAGTATATCATAAGGTATAAAGCACCTTACAATAGAAAACATAGAATATTAAAGCTAAAATGGTGCCTAGAGAACTTCAAATTCAACTCCCTAACTTTAAAGAAGAGGAAACTGAGGTCTAAGAGAAGACAAGTGATTTGCCAAAGGGCACACAGCTAATTGGTAACAAGAATGGCACAAAATAAATTTTAATTTTCCAATGTATCCTCTGTGATCATGGGGAATATATCAGCACTTTGAAGGGGAACAGCTCCCATCCAGGCATAGTGACAGATTTCTGTAGGACCTCAACCTTAATAAGAATTTGAGGCATTTTCAAGGCAGCATTTCAATTTTTTTAATAGTGGCACTCACAGGCTCTTGGACATTGGTAGGGATCCAATCAGCAAAGTATCCCTTCCCATGAGGAAATTACATTCTACTAGAGGAATGCAACATGTTCACAGGTAATTAAATATAGGATACATGAAAAATGATAGTGCATAGTATGTATATATATATGTGTGTGTGTGTGTGTGTGTGTGTGTTATGCATATGCCTATGTATGTGTGGAGAGAAACAGAAAGAGAGAGAGAGAGGGGGAGAGAAAGAGAGAGAGAGAGAGAGAGAGGAAGGAAACTGGCAACTAGAGTAAGATGTGAGTTCAAATCTGGCCCCAGACTTTTATTTACTATATGACCCTGAGCAAGTCACAACCTCAATCTGTCTCAACCATATCTGCCTCAACTTTTCTCAGTGTAAAGTGGGGATAACGATAACACCTACTTCACAGAATTGTTGTGAGGATCCAATGAGACAATAATTATAAAGTACCTGGCACAGCTCCATGGTAGATGGTTCTTCCTTCCTCTCCAAGTCTGATGCTTCAGAGCCACTGTAACTAAGAAACACAGGGTTACAGGAGAAGCACTAGAGTAAGCATCTGGGCTCAGTGGTTTGGGTGCCAACTCTGATGCTTACAAATTATATGGTCTTGGGCAATTATTTTACCTTTCCAGGTTTCAAGTTTCCTAGTACATTTTTAGCAAGAGAATAATACTTTCCCACATGCAATTCACAAGGTTACTGCTAGGATGAAATGAGTTCACGTAGATAAAGTACTAGCTAAACTATGTAAATTTGAATCATTAAAAATATCTGCTTTAATTTTCATTTTTATTATTGTAAAGAACCATGGCCCAGGAAGCAGGATGACCCTCTTTTTACCTAGCTCTGGGCTCACACAGTCCAGGCACAGTTCTGGTTGTTTCTGACCTTTAAAGATGAACAGTAGCCTTTCTCTTGAACTTTTCTGGCTCATTATACCCCAATCTTGGAGCCCTGGGGGAAAAAGACTTAGGCTTAGTCCGTTTCTAGGTTCTTCCCCAAAATAATTAATATTGTTCCTGATAGAAAAGTATTCAATGTATAAAATAGGCCAGGTTTAGGAGAGATATTTATTTCTTCTACCTCAAAAGAAATACTTCAAACACAAAATACTCATAAACATGCATTGACAAATACTTAAAACATGATACAGTAACCTCTCACTCCTATTATAGTATCCCAGGAGGTTGATACTTAAATAATGAAATATCTTGTGATGCTGCTGAACAGACATTTCACCTTCAACTTGGCTTGGCTCTGCAGTGTCTGAGTCATTGCCTCCAAGCTAAATATCTTCTGGTAAGCTAAGGCATGGCTTGGGCTCATTCTCCTGTCCACAGTTACGTTCCCCTTTGTGAACGTGTCTCAGATATTGTCTCCTTTTGAGAAGCCAGTAACCGAACCTGAGGGTTTCCAACATCTGTAACTCGTAAGGTTGCTGCCAAGGCTAAAACACCCATCTCAGAAATCTGCTTCTGCTTCAACCGAATGGAAGAGGCTACTATGGATTGTAGATCCAGTACCAGGCACACTTAGGTTTCACTAGTCACTGAAATATCTGAGTAGCCAACCATTGCCGTCAGGGCAAAAGAGAAATATATTCTTTCCTTCCCTCGATGGAAGTGCAAGAGAGAAGTTTCAAGTGTCCAGACTTGCTCAATAGACAGGAAGAGAGTACGTAAAATGGCAGAGTCACTTTTTAAGTCTTCTGAATGGGCAGCTCTTCCCACTCAGTGTCTAGTCCTCTTTGACGTAGGCCTCTATCATAGAGATAACAGAACCAATAGAGAGTTTCTGTTGTCTATGCCCTTCAGGAAGAGGCTAGGACACATGCATCATCAGAAGTGGTCATGGAGCTAAGCTTAGCTTGATTCAAGCTTCACAGGATGACTCTTCCAGGCACATGCCCAACTTTGCTCCATGAGGGGTGCTCCAATGCAATCCTTGCAATATTATTTTTATATTTGTTTTGTCACTGATGTGAATCATCCCTAGATTGGGAACCAACTCAAAACTGAACCATTCACACTTTCTCATAGTCACATCTATTATTACCTTTTTTTAAACATCTATTACCTTTTTTAAAAAAATGCTGAGTTCATATGTTGTATCTATAGTGAAGCTCAAGCAGATTTTTTTTGAAAAGATTTTTTGAAGTCTTTTTTATATCAGAGTCATTTCCCGATACAGTACCTTACCCCAGCCCCACCCTAAAGAACCCTGTAATGCAGAAAAGACAAAAAAAGCTGAATAAAATAGAACATGTGAAATTGTATGCCACATTCCTAGCCATGGGCCATCAACTCTCTGCCAAAAGGAGAAAATTATGTTTTGTCATCTGTCCTCCAGAACCAATACTGCTCAATACATTTAAACTGACTTAAACTGATTTGATGGTTTTTATTTTTGTTCTTTTTTACATTACTATTGATATATACTGTACTTTCTGTGTGACTATGGATAAGTCACTTAACTTCTTAGTGTTCTAGACAACTCTTTAAGACTCTAAGTCACAAAGAAAGGGACAACCTGCATTGGTAGAAGTTTTCTTATCTAACAGTTCCTTGTATCAATGAATGCCCGTCTATCCCATAGTATTTGTCTATATCATTCTCCTGATTTTGGTTTTTTTTTTGGCCTATATCAGTTCATACAGGTCTTTCCATGTTTTTCTGAATTCTTCATACACATAATTTCTTATTGCATGATAACAATCCATTATATTAATGTACCACAATTTATCCAGCTATTTTCTGCTTGCCAGACACCCATTACAGTTGTGCAGGTATATAATTGCTACAACAGAAATTTATCTCAGATTTGTAGCCACTAACAAATTGAAGTATTAATTTACCAGTTTACTCAGAAATTTTCCTAGCCTGTCTTTACTTCTCCCTTTGATTCTCTTCCCCTTTTAACCCCCTCCTCAGAAGGCCCAAAGTTAATGAATTAGTGAAATAAATATTCTTTACTATAGGACTGACCCTACTTGCCCCAGTTGGGGATGAGGGATAGTGGAAAAGACCCTGTTTAAAAATCTATCTTTACTACTAACTTGCTGTGTGACCTTGGACCAGTGAGACTAGGGTACCTTGGCTATAAGACAAAAGAGTTGGGCAAGCTGATCTCTAAGGTCACATGCCTTTCTATTTATCATTGCCTCACAGCCTCAACTATATGGAAATCTCATGGAGAAAACCTTCCTTCAAGGTCTATGCCTGTTATTCACACATAGAAGTTGTCAGGTCCCAGTCAGTAGCCTGCTGTGCAGAAGCAGCCAAGAGGGGCCATCCTCAGATAAGTCAGGCCACAGAGGAGCAGTGTTTGACTGGGTGCCCAGGCCTGGCTCCCTGCTCATTATCACACAGCAGGAAAATGAATCCTGTGAAGACAGGAAGTTGACATTCTGTCTAGGGAGAGACAGCTTTCTCACAAAGAGCGGGTTTTGTTGCTATCAATCAGGTAGAAGCTCTGCTGTTTCCCTATCTACAATAACAGGAGAAAAAATAAACTGGAGGAGATGAAAGGATATATACACAAAAGGATTCAGAGCAGAGTAATAGTGGGCCAAGATTTGAGGAAGAACTACTTTCTCATGTATAGCAGATATACTGGGTAGGATAGATAGCTGTAGGAAAACCTTAATTAGCTGCAATCTTCAGTGCATAGACTGGCACAAGAGGGACCTTAGAATATAGATTGTAGAATGTCAGGACTGGATGGAGATTTTAAAACACAGAACATAGAATGTTAGAGGTGGATGGATCCACGGCCCTCATGCACATTGTCACCTGTGTGATATTGAGAGACCTAGAGGAAGGTCCTGACTAAATGGGGTGGACCTTCTGGGGCAGATGCATGGGAGAACCTGGCCAAGAGTCACATAAGATGAAAAGGCATGGATGGGTGGTGATGCGCACCACCGGAGGGAAGGCCCACATCAATTAATCATAGATTCACTTATTACATTCTGTGTAAATATGGTCCACTGCTCAAAATTCTTCAATGGTTCCCCGTTGCATCCTAAGTAAAAGTCAAACTGCTTTGCATGGTGTTTAAGATGCTCTTCTAATCCTATCTTACCCTTTCCCCCTCATCTCAAATTGCCCTCCTCCGTGTGCTCTACATGCATTAGATTGTAAGCTCCTTGAGGGCAGGGACTGTCTTTTGTCTCTTTTTGCATCCCCAGCCTGACTCATAGTAGGTGCTTAATAAATATTAATTGATTAACTATGCATCACTGAACCAAGAGCAGAGTTGATGGAGTGGATAAGGGACTGGACCTGTATTGAGGACAACATCAGTTCAAATTCTGACTTGGATATTTGCCAGCTGTGTGACTCTGGACAAGTCATTCAACCCTCTCTAAGTCTCCATTTCCTCAACTATAAAATGGTGGTGCTGGATTTGATGGCTTCTAAGATCCCTTGTAGCTCTGAATTCTAAAATCGTATGATCCCATAAAACTGCACTTTGTGACCAGTGCTTTCCATATACTCTCCCACCTTACACTTTTGCTTATGTTATTCTCCATGCCTGAAATATTACATATCCTTCTTATACCTTGGCTTCCTAACCATCTGTTAAGGCAGAGACTTTCCTATAAAGTTTGTGGATAACTATATCTAGACATATCCCTGCCAGAGAGATAAGTACTGAAGGTCAGGGGTGAGTCTGAGATAGCTTTTGACAGGCCTCCACAATGAACTACTAGAATGTGGGAACATGGGGAGAATTGGGAGCTTTAGATCTGCACATAGTTAATGCCCCATCTCCCATATTTCCAAGTGAAAATATCCTGTACCTACATCACTCAGGTAGGAATTTAAGGATTGCCCAGACCTGTTGTCAAAGGCCTCTATGAAACAAGGTAGTTGTACCACAGGGCCTCTGGGCTCCCTTCCTGCTCTAAACTTGTGATCATCTGGTTTGCTGGCACAGTCATGTCAATAGGTCCCTACATTTTGCATGAAATATGATGGGGAAAGGTGATTAACTTTTTGGTTATATCAATCCTTTTCTCAAATGCCTTCCTTGGTTCCCCATTACCTACAAAATACAATTCAAGCTTTCTTTCCTGAATTTAAGGCCCTCTTCAATCTGGTGCCAACCTCTCTTTTCTGCCTTTCTCATATGACTCCCCTTCATAAAATTTATGCTCCAGCCAAAATGGACAACCATCCTTTGTCTCCCATGGATGCCTAACACATCTTTTTCTCATGTTGGCCCTATATCAGGAATGCCCTTCTACCAGCCCAACTGGCTTTTTATTTTACCTGTTGAATACCTTTCCATCTTTTAAAGGCCAATTCAAAAATGCCACCTCCTCCAGACAGTCTTTCCTGATTCTCCCTGTGAATAATGACCTTCTCCCCCTGCCTCAAATATCCTTAGTTTTACACCTCTTTAAAGTATTAAGTGTATTGTTATGCTTTGTGGTTATTTGTATTGGCATATATCCCATCTTCCCCCTATATCAAGCTGTAAATTCTATATGGGCAGGAACTTTGTCTTAGCTAGACTATAACCTCTCCTAGTGCAGTGATCTGCACATAGAAGATACTTAATATATTTGTTAAACTGGGTTGATGGAGCACCAGAACAAAAAGAGGCAGGGCAGGCCATGAACACCCAGGTCACCTAAGACCTGGAAGGTTTTATTCAAATGCTTAGCCTGCTCTGGATACGATTAGCTGTGATCCACACTTTCTAACTCCTCACCACTTTCTGCATCAAATGGACACATGAGTAATTTCCCATTAACAGCTTTGGGAGAGATTTTTTTTAAACCGTGATCTGTAAAATTAGATGTGTCTCCTGTAGCAATTACCAGTGAAAAGAGGAAGGAATGATTGGAATACAACCTGGAGGAGCTGTGTGCATCTCACTCACTTGCAGGAGTTGGGGCCAACCGAGACACAATTGTTTCCAGGGATGCTCAAGAGGAAAATTAGAGGGTATAGGAAGCATTAAACTTAGGGAATGGAACAATTTTATTTAGCCAGAGCTCCCAAGGTAAAAAGATGCATGCAGCTGAAATGGGGGCTGCTTATAGAAAGCTGACTAACCTCAAAGATCCTCACCTCATTATTAGAAATGATGAGAGAGTTTCAAAAGTGAAATGGCCTGCTTTAGGGGATCTCTGTCGCCAAAGGTTATCAAGCAAAGACTGACTGGAAATGTTTCAGAGCACAGATTCTTTGTCTTTTTGGCTTCCTGGGCCCTTTTAGCAACTAGGCTAAAACGCTCTCAGAACCATGTTTTTAAATGCATAAAAGAAAACACATCAGATTATAAAGGAAACCAAAGGTTAATAAGAATGAAGATGGAATTTTTTTCTCATCCAAGTACAGACATCCCTAAACCATGTATCCATGGACCCCTAAAGGAGTTAAAGAACCTCTCTTATCCAGGGGCTCCTCCTCTTCAGATAGGAATTGAGGGCTGGAGGACACTAGATGCTTTCTGAGGCCTCTTCCAACTTGGAGATACTAGGAAGCGAGTGACCAAAGGTCACTTAGATATGACAGAGTGAAAAGTGGAACCTAGTGCTTGTGTCTCCAAAACCCAATGCTCTTTCTATAACTTCCCCACTTACAGAAGCTTATTTGGTAGATTTGCCTACTTTATCTTGTTTCAATTTAGTATGTGTGTCCTTGAAATAATTTTTCCTTATTCTTTTAAATAATATTTTATTTTCCCCAATTATGTGTAAAAATTATTTTAACATTTGCTATTGTTTTTGTCTTTTTTGAATTCCAAACTCTCTCTGACATTTCCTACCCCCCCGCCCCGACAGCAAGCAATCTGATATAGGTTATACCTGTGTAATCATGTAAAACATATTTCCATATTAACCATTTTGTGGAAGAAAACTTGAACCAAAATTTAAAAAAAAAAAGTGGAAAATAGTATGCTTTGGTCTGCACTCAGACTTCATCAGTTTCCCACCCCACCCCACCCCACCCCACCCCCACCCCTCCACAACCCCTGTAGTAGGAAGACCGAATTCATACTCTCAAATACAATCATGTATATGTTTGAATGGTTCGAAATCACAAGGTATGAGAGATTCTCTAAGTAGAAAGCAACAAAAAATTTATTTAGGCCCCACCACAGCTTATCCATGAACCAGCCTCCCCATTCCGACATCTTGACAAAAAGACTCCAGGCCCAGAAAGCCCGCCTTACAAGGGTAACCAGGAGGCCACAGAAAAACAAGATAGTATTTAGCCAAATCATTTTTACTGGCCTCAAGTCCTCGCTCACACTCCTGGGTCTACACATGGGAGTGGCCTCAAGTCCTTGCTCGCACTCCTGGGTCTACACATGGAGGTCAGCTCTGCTTCCTCAGCTTCCTGCCCCTGCTGAAGTTGTCCCCTTGGCTTGCCTTTCCTCGCAGCCAAGCCTCTGGCGTTCTCAAGCCCCGCCTCAAGGACCAGAGACCATTGGTTCCTGAGTTGGCCCCTCTTAAGTCATTAATCTACACCCACACAGGTTTCACACTTGACAGGGCTTTGGGCCTGGGGCTTAGCACTTAACAGCTGAAAGTACTTCCACTCAAAAGAAACAAAAGCCATGCTAAGGAGACAATTTTGCTTAACAACACACTCCACCTCTTATTCTAGGATACATAATTTAATCAGCCATGTATCCTAGAACATACATTGACCCAATTACGAAGGTAACTAAAACATATCATTCATAACAAAGCAAAACATATCATTCAGTGACATTATATAGAGAATATCTCAAATATTTGTTCACAATACAAACATGACCCACCCCTAGGTCCCAGCAAGATAATCTCTTCAAATCAATCATTCCCAAAATACTTGTTAACAATTGAATGTCCACCCTAGATCTGTGTATCCATTACGTAAGAAAGGGGTGTCAATAACACCATAATAATAAAAACAATACAGCCAGGATAATATAAA
>JAQQSZ010007605.1:0-13263 GCA_028646595.1 Phalanger gymnotis | reverse complement strand
TAGAGAATCTCTCATACCTTGCGATTTCGAACATTCAAACATATACATGATTATATTTGAGATTATAAATTCGGCCTTCCTACTACACACTCTCATTTCTCTTCCCAATTTTTCCTCTACTTCTCTTACTTGCTTTTCCAAATCCTTTCTAAGCTCTTCCATGGCCTGAGACCAATTCATATCTTTCTTGGAGGCTTTTGATGTAGGCTCTTTGACTTTGTTGACTTCTTCTGGCTCTATGTTTTGATCTTCTTTGTCACCAAAAAAAGGAATCTAGAGTTTGAGTTTGAGTCTGAGTTCGTTTTTGCTGCCTGTTCATGTTTCTAGCCAACTACTTGGCCCTTGAGCTTTTCGTCAGGTTATGACTCCTTGTAGAGAGTACTTTGTCCCAAGCTTTAAGGTCCAAGCACTGCTGTTTTCAGAGCTACTTCTACTTCACTGTAAGCCCAGGCTCTATCACAGCAGTGCTCCTCCTCCCCCAAGAACCACCAACCAGGACCGCAATTCAGATCCAACCAGGGCACAGCAAGAGAATCTGCCTTTGTGCCCACAAATTGCTCATTGCATTCCTACTCTGATCTGCTGCTAGATTCTTCCCACCCTGTGAGCCAGGGACTCTGGAAGCCACTGATGCTGATGCCCTGGAGGCAGCCTCAAGAGTTTCCTGCTGCTGCACCACCTCCACTGCCCCCAGGGATGGGGCTGGACCGCTCTCACCTCCATCCTCAGTTTCCCACTAACCTGCTCTCTGGTGTTTGTGGGTTGAGAAGTCTGGTAACTGCCACAACTCACTGTTTCATGGCCCCAAGGCCTTTTTGGGCTGGCTGACTCCAGGTCTAGTCTGTCCTGGAGCAGCCCACACTGGGCTGCATTCTGCTCCCAGCACCATGCAATAGACCCTTTCCAGCAACCATCCAGGCTCTCCTGGGCTGGAGACCTGTTTCCCTCTGGTATTTCATGGGTTCCACAGCTCTAGAATTTGTTCAGAGACATTTTTTATAGGCGTTTGGAGTGATTTGGGGGAGAGCTTAAGCAAGTCCCTCCTTTCCAGCTGCCATCTTGGCTTCGCCCTCTAAATTTGCCTTTTTTACGTGAGATTTCAATTTGCCAGTGTTTCTCTGAACATTTTAAGGAACTATGTTAATTTATATACCTCACAAAATTCTAAGTGTCAGGTCCATGGCCAACTAGCAGCTCACAAATAGCAAAAATAATCTTCTCTATGTAATTCTTATATTTTCTTAGTACTTTTGCATTTAACCAGCTCTGGACACACAATGGCTATTATACAATCTCAGTTCCACTATTAGCAAGGACTTGTGTTGCCTCAAAAATCAGAAAGGAACAAAGTTCTTGCTGGCTGCATAGGAGAAACTAAGGTTGCATGGGAAGTAAAGGGCTCTTCTTTCCCAGCTCCAATGAAGCACACCATGCAAACTGTGAAAAGAAACCACTGGGCACAGCAGCTCTATGGAATGTTTATACATGTTCTTCTGCCACCTTTTACAAAGTGACCCCTGAGCAAAATGCCTCAATTTAGGCGACTACTCTTTAAATCACTTGCTTAAAGATTCTTTTCGCTAAAAATGTTTCTTCTTAATAACTGCAATTCTTAACACTATTGGAGAATTTTAGTTAGGAAATTTAGTTAGGAACTCAGTAGACACCTGCTTCAAACCATAACAGAAAAAGAATCCCCATTACAGCATACTGTTTATGACGGTCATTCCACCTCTGCTGAAATGGCTCCAAAGAAGGGCAACCCATTTGTTCCCAATACAGTGCATCCCACTTCTGGATAATTAGTTACATAAATAATAACAGAGCTGGCAAATACTAAAACAACAAATCAAGATTTCCTCTCACACATTCCATGGATGGACCCTAATTTCACTTAAAAAAACAAATCTGTTTCATGGGTCCTGGCATAGAAAATTAGTGAGTACATGTATAATTGATATCATATTGCTTGCCTTCTCTGAGTAAGGAGGAGGGTGGAAGGGAAGGGGGAGAAGTTGGAACTCAAAATTTAAAAAGAAAAGACTTTAAAATAAATAATAAATTAAAAAAGTTAATGAGTGGCATCCCCATTAAATGATGGAAAGTTAAAATTTTAAGTAGCGAGCCTTTTATAGCTTCTAGCACATGTAATGGTTGCTCTGGCACTTGAAACAAGTTAGTAAAAGGAGAAACCATCAAAGTATCGAACTGCCAGAGCTAAAATCTTTATTGATGTATCACGCCGCAAACAGTAATCTGTTCTCTCCAAGTTAATACAGTAATGAGTATACAGAAAAAAAGTAATACTTGAATACTCGGCAGTAAAAAATGTTTTAAAATACAAAAAAATCCATGACTAAACATTTAACAAAATATGAAAATATGTTTTAATTCTGAATTGGTGCTATTTACATAAGAAGACATTTAGGAAATAATCAGGATACGCTAACTTAATACATGCTTTTTTTAAGCTTGTTGAGATGAATGGTTACAGAGTGGTCTTTAGGACTCTAAAAAGTCTCATTGTAGATGTTGATATGTATCCTTGTTTCATTAACATAATTCCTTATAAACCTTTGAAAGATTTCTACTCAATACATTTAACCAAGGGTGAGTCTCTTTCCCACAAAGCAACTGAATTTCATTAAGATTTAGGTAAATGAGAAACCCCACAGGCACAATTCAATCATAAGATCTTGGCTTTATCTGATGCTTAACCACTTTCAAAGATTAAATATAAAAACAAAACTTTCCAGTCAGTATTCCGTCTCTCTCTAAGTTGAAACTGACTGGTTTCACTGGTTCCTTTTCTGGTGTCTGTGTTGATGGGTCAATATACCTCTCATAATAAATAAAAAATCAAGGAAGAATTTCATTACTGCCATGGAGAGATTTGTTTAAATGTTCTGTTTCATACACCCCTCCTCCAAAGAGTCCTTACCCTAGAAAGTGGTAAAAAACAGAACAAAAAACTCACTGATATAATTAGAAAATAAATGTAAAATCATTCATTATAAGCCAAATTATTATTGGAAAAGAATGAAGTTTATAAACTCACCTTACTCTTTCTTTAAAAGAACCAGTTTACTTCTGTATTGATTCTATACAAGCTTACTAGTGAGACTGCATTTGTTAAATGTTTAATTACTAGATACATTTTCTTTCTGTTGCCATTTATTGATTTCTAAATGAAATGTTTCACTGAACACAATTCAACTTCAACACTTTGTCTAAAACTACAGAAGTCTTTTTTTAAAAAATGTAGACTGACCTATTCCCATATTCTTGGGGAAGAGAGAAAAAACTTGTTTTTCCATGAATAGGGTACCACATTACCACAGCATTCCCATTTCATTACTTTCTCCCTACAAAACAAACCTGCAACTTTAATTTGTTTCAGAGGTGAAAAAAACTTCCACTGATCATAAAAGGGCTTCATTTGCCACCCCCCTACCAAAAGATTTATCTCAATGTCTAAAAAAAAGATAAAAAAAAATTAATTAGGGTTCTATTTAAGTAACCGTTGATTGGTTTTAATACCAGCTTACTTTCATTACACTTAGTGAGAAGTAAAAATTATGTTCGCATTCCATAGATGCTTGAATGGTGGTATTTCTTGTTGTTTTTTATAGGAGGGATCCAGACTGAGCCTACACTTTATAAAACTGACATCAGTTTTCCTAAACTTATAAACTGTATCCTTTACACAAACATGGTCTATTATTTTTTTTTTTTTGCACATTTTCCTTCCATTATTAGCTACTATTCTTTGGGTCAAACAAATATGGCATTAAAATACTTTTTTTCTTTTAAAAAAAGACTTTCACAGCTTTGGAAAGCTGGCACACAGGGGTCCCCTTATTCATTTTCTTCCCAGGTTTTAATCTAAATGTCAGCAAAACATTAAATACAAAATTCTGTTCTCTACACATGTGCAATTAGAGACTTATTTCTTCATGATACAGATGATAAAGCATAAAATAAATGCTAGAGAGGCAACAGTATATTGTTTTCAGTGTGGCTCTGCAAAACAAGGCCTGCTTGAACAGTAGCAGAATGCACAAAGAGGAAATATAAGCATGTCTTTTGTGCTTTTCCCATCAGTGCCTCCGGACAGTACATGAACTGTACTATATAAATACCAGCTGCTATTCACATGCTCTAAAAGTGTCATACACAAATAAACCAAATTAGGCAGTAGTTTGTTTTCTAAATTTCATTTTCATGTAAGAACTCTGATACTGCTTTCTGTTACTGAATTCAATGAAAGCACCATAAAAGTTGGGTACGAACAGAAGAGTATGATCCATCATTCAGCAAGTTTGACACCTGCTTTCTCCAAGCATAAGGATTCTCCAAGCATTATCCAACATAATAGCAGTGCACATGGGTGTGCACTGAGTTTTTACACCGTAGTTTACGATGTTGTTAGAACTTTTAGAGCCTAATATGTATAGTGCTTTTAAAAAAACGATTTAAAATATCAAATTCTTCTACACTACAAATATACTACCCCAGAATGTGTGGGAAATGTTAGCTGGGTTTTCTGAAAATAAGAGATTTTAACATTTTTCAGTGCTGGATAGACAAAAGATCTGACTACTAGGAAAGATAATTAGGCTGCTCACCCTGAAATCTCAGAGATTTAACCCACTAGCCCACCCCCAAATAAACCAGTTTGACATCCGTGTGCTTTACAACACTCAATAGTGCAGGGTGACTTCTCTACCAAACTACCTGCTATCAGAGGCCAACAGGTCTTTCTTCCTTGTAAGGGGATGTGCATGAGTACATTTCATGCAAGGTGGAGTGGTTAATCCCCTGCTGGTATGCTACAAACACATGAAGAGAGGAAGTGAAGATAATGTTACAGGGAAGAGAAGACAATTCTACAACCTGCTTCTCTATACCACCCAAGTTTGAGTTGTGTTGTCTTTTGTTTGCTGGGGGGAGGGGGGTGGAGAAGGAAGATGATAAAATGTTCTTAATGTACACTCACACTAAAGCTCTATTCAAATCACAACATACTGAATTTAAAAGGATCCATTAATCCTTATGGCTGGAAATTTGTGGCTTCCACCTTGTTAATCTAAAGGTGGAGGTAGTATAGCAGGTCCACAAACAAATGACTGGGAAACAGGGTTTCTTCACCTGTTCCTTGCCACTGAACAGGCAGTTTACCAAAATAACATAAGAACCTTCTCCTGAGCATCTTTTACCTCTACCCACCTTAAAAAAAAAACAACTATATACATACATTCAAAGCCTAATTCTCCCACTGAATAAAGTAACCTAAGGTGTTATCAGCTGTTAAAATACAGCTCCCTTTTCACCATCAGCCAACCTTTGACAGCATTTCATTTTTTTCCACAATGCTCTCTAAATTGGAGGCTCAACCACTGAGTTAATTGTAAGAGATACAAGAATGCAGTGTACTCCTTAATCCCTAGTCATTTTCTTATTCTAGAAGCTTCTCTTTATAATGTGCAGATTAAGGCCCTTGGCATGTAACTGCTACAAGTGTTGAATTTTAGAAGTCTCAATCTCATCTAAGTTATAAAATGTCAACCAACTGAAGTGAAGCCAGGATAAGTTCAATTCCCATGTGGGCCAGTTAGCTTTGCCGTACTCAGTGCCAACTAACCACACATCTAACCCTTTAATCATTCCTTAAAAATCATAAAATTGGTTCCAGAGGGGAAAAGAGTGAGTATTTGTAAGCACATCAGTACAAAGGAATCACCACCACTGGAAAAACAACTCTGTGTCCAACAGATAGTGAATATGGCATGTTAGACACAAAAGACGGAAGCATAATTTATTAAAAGCCTAAGTGTGCCTTTCATTAGCACAAAAGCTACAACTAAGGTCAAGATCACAAACAGGAATCCTACAGGCTGCTATTTCACAAATGCCATATACTGAAAAGGAAAATGAATGAAAGAATGGATAGGTCAGCACAAATCCATTATCACTATATGAATAACTCAAAGCACTTAACTGCCCAACATCATTTTCCTTTATGAAGAATAACACAATAATTAAAATTCACCTTAATTTTTAATTCGAGTATTTCAGTTTGGCTCAAATTGTCCAGTATCATCACAGAAAAGACTAAGTCCTGAACACTGTGATGGTCTTTAAAAGAAAAAACGGTACCTTCCATTGGGTTCACTTGGAGACTGAATTACATGGCAACCACAGTTAATAGTAATTAATTTTTTTCAGAGCTGGAGAAAACTTGGCATTAGTCACATGTTTTACCATTATAGTCACTGGGCTAGTATTTAAAAGGAGAAATAAGCTATTATCTAGATTTAATAGAGACTTGCAGGCACTAATTCTTCCCATCATAGAGGTACCCACCAAGTAAAACAATAATGGTTATAGAAATAAATGTACCTCCTAAAATTCCTTTCTTAATGCCCAAAAGCAACCTATTTCTTCTACGAAATCTAGGCTATCAAGTATGGCCTTCCCACCTTACAGGTTTAAACCCAAGATAGCTACTAACCATACTTTTCCAAATTTAAATTCATACTATATAATCATAATGTAAAAGCAATCTGAGCTAAGCAAGTAGTACTTAGTAACAATGATGAAGCTAGTAAGTCTGGGATTGGGTTGGGTTTGTTTGTTGGAAGGCAAGGGGGAAAAGAAGATAAAATGTTTTTAACACATACTACACTGAAGCCAAGAACTCTTCAAGAAACTATTCAAACCACAACATACTGAATTAAATAGGACTCAATAACCTTTACGATTACAGGTACTGATATCCAAACTTATAAATTGCTGAAATCTTTTTAAAAAATGCTCTACCAACACTGTCAAATAGTTTACTACAGATTTTCATAATTTGAAATCAACTATTTTACTGTTTTTTATTAGAAAAATAAATGCCTTTATTTTCAAAGGCTCAGATAAACAAGTGATCATCACAATTCATTTGTTAATACAGAATGAAGCATAAGTATTTAAAATTTTTTTAAAAATTCGATTCCCTTAGTTTCCAGACAACCTCAAACTCTCAAGGGACCCACCTATTCACAGTTAATTCTACTAGGCACTCACACCTGTTCAAATGCCGATCTCTCACAGAAATGTGTCATCATTTCAGAAATCACTCAGCTCCTATGTCTTCACATAGGCTTGCAGAAAAGCATGTAAATGGTACTTCTGCCTTTTGGAAATATGCTGGTTAAATATAAAATGCTTCATCTAACATCTTCAAATCACAAAAGTTATACATTAAAAGCACCTACAAAACAACTTTTTTAAAATGCAAAATATTCTCAGTGCACTGCATCTCAGAACATGTAAGGCTGCCTAAATTTAACATTCAAAAAGTGAATTAAGAGAAGTCCTCTCACAGAGGCATTTAAAAAAAAAATGAAGCCAATAACTGAGCATTTTTCAACTAACTTCCTGAAATCCAACACACTATAAAGAAGCCACTTAATGGATTTACCTTGAAATCAAGGTGGAATCCAGTTTCTGTGCTAAGTTTGGCCTTTCCCAGGATATTCTCATCTCTGAAAAACTGGTAAACCTAGAGTGCAAGGAAGTAGGGAAAGTGCTGTCTGGTGTACACCTAGCTCAGACACATTCTCTGCATAGTTATTTCACATCAGCTAAGCTTCAACTCACAGTATTAATTTATGCATGTTTAATCCCCAACTGTCTAATGAAAGCTACGAGACTAAAATGAACATAATCCCACTCTAATTATACCACCCTTATTATGTTCCATGGTATATTAAAACAAAGTAGCACAAAAGCAATACTATTTAACTGGAGTTAAAACTACCTGTATTAGAAGTTTGCTAACTCCATGAATAAAGATCCATTTCTGGTAACTGCTAATCTGTTTTGCTTAATATCATGATTGGGGCAATCCAATTACTGGCACCAGGAATACTGACCTAGGCATTAAAAAACTTTTAAAACCAGAACTGTTTCTGAATGACAATGAAAAAATGAAAACGATTAGTCTTCTGGGCAAACCAAGATTTCATTCTCTTATGCTCAGACATAAACAACTACATAATATGGCTCATGAAGATCCAAACAAAGAAGCAATATTTCTAAGAAAATTACAGAACAGGTTTCCAAACACATTCATCTAAAGCATAAAAAAAAAACTAGTTATCAAAGGGGAAGTTCACAATTTGTCACGTCAAAAGATACAGACATCTAGATAACTTAATACTAGACATACTAATGTTAATGAATGCCTACCCGTCTAGTACCAAATAGGTCAAAAACTTTCCTCAGTAAATATAAATTTCCCTTTTAAATGCCAATGAATGCTTACTGAAATAGCTCCTATCTTAAGCTCTACCTAGTTAAAGAGAACTCCTTTTAAGTGGGCTAGTTATATAGAATGAAGGGTGCCTGTAATAAGATTTGGCAGTAGGGATAGTGGATACCACACATAAAATGTTTTAAAAAACCATACAAAGACACTAATGAACATGTGTACTCATATACCAATTCCCTCCCCTCCCCTCATCCCTCTTACACAAAAGCCATACTTGAGGTCAGACACAAAATATTAAAGCACCTTCATCCCTGGTGATTGTCTTCAATTAAAGCCAAATGTTCACTAAAAATGCGTATTATCTACTGTGATTCAATAATCCTGAAGTAGCAAGATACATTCCTAAAAGAATGAGATGAAATTAGAAAATATTAGTTTTTTTTATTTCCTAACCATATATATAGTCAAAGTGAAACAAATGCCCTCTCTCTTCTCATTCTATTATTCAGGGGCTGTAGTATGCCTAATTTTGTAACTCTAGATCACACTATTAGAACACACTATCACTACCATTAGAAAATGGAACGCCAATTTCCATACAGCTACCCTGAGATGTAACCCTTACATAAAATTCAATAATATTGGTTTTGTACATATACATATTATCTTTTAGAAAAAAAAATCATATCAAAGAAAAAACTAAAGTACATACTAGAGTAAAAAGTCAGAGTTAAGATGAGGATGAGACAAAAGCAGCACCTGTGCCAAGACCTTCAACTTTCACTCCACAAGCCTCAAAAAGCTCAGCTACATGCAGTGCAGAAGTTAAATCTTTAGTTCTGCTACTCTTCATAAATTCCATTCCTCTTTTGTAAAGATTATTTGTCTTTATGGAAAGAGAAAGCTGGACTGAACTTTGCAACTAATATTTTCTAAGTATAAAATCTTGAAGTGCAAACTACGGCATTATAAAGATTTGTGAAAAAGGAGCCAGGAGTTCATTATGAGCATAGATATCAAGCTCCAATAATGTGTCAACACAAATCATTTTTAAGACTTTCAATAGCCCAAGCCCTTGGAGGCAGAAAAGTTTTATGAAATATCCCCAAAGCAGATGATGAGATCTTGAATTTTGTATCACTTTACCAATCGTGATCACGGATCATTAATCACTGGGCAGAGTCTATATGACTCTCTTGTAATCCCGCCCCCCCAAAGAAAAGAGGGGTATTCCCTTCCAATTCTGCCATCTGCCTAAGCATAAAACTTTCTCTTAACCCAGAACACAAAACACCTTACAGTCACAAAGAAAGAATGCCCTCAAAAGCAAAATGCTGAGCTAGTGAGCTGAACACTGAAAAGGTAAGTTTATGTATAAAAGACATACTGCATTTACAATGCAAGTTATTTTTTACACCATGCTTCTGGCAAAGAGAATAATCTCTTCAGGAACATCATTGCCTCCCTGTATTTTTTGGTCACCTGAGAAAGGTAAGGCTTAATTAGACAAGCATTCAATGGCAACAGATCTCTTTGATCCTAGGGCTTCCTAAACACTCTTGTCTCTCTTAAAGATCAAAGTTCTTCATTATGGCATTGTGATCAAACTTGAAGCTCAAAAAAGCTCTTGACGAAAACATGAACTTGCAGTGTCCATTACATGCTACAGAATGCCCCTCCACCTGGTCTAGTAGCTGATCTTCACTGGAGCAAGAAAAGTCATATACTGCATCTGTTTAAGAAACAAAATAAAGCAACTATTAAAAAAATCCTGCATCATAGAGACAATTATGGGTGATTTATAAGAAAATTAATATATTAAAGTATCTTCCCACACTGAAACGTGCCATTTCTTTCTACAATTTGCCACTTTCCAATGTGTTGCTTGATCCAATTTTCGGAAAGTCTTTGAACATTCTTGGCCTTCAAGATAGGTCTCTATTCTGAATTTCTCTCTACTTCCCAAGTATTGATGGTTTATTTCTTCATAATTCTAATTTTGTAGCCATACAATGAGAGGCCCCTGTTAGTGACATGAAGCCTGGGATAACAAAGTGTACAAAAATGGGCAATATTAAAATTATGTGGGTAAAATAGTAGTGGTGCTGGTGGTGGTAGTGGTGCTGGTGGTGGCAGTAGTAATAGTAATGTAATAAATTTTTATTAAGTATCAACTATGTGCAAAGCATTATGCAAGGTGCTGAGATGTGTAAGAGTAA
This sequence comes from Phalanger gymnotis, assembly GCA_028646595.1. Taxonomy (NCBI): domain Eukaryota; kingdom Metazoa; phylum Chordata; class Mammalia; order Diprotodontia; family Phalangeridae; genus Phalanger; species Phalanger gymnotis. Next base: position 2,781 of record JAQQSZ010007605.1, on the reverse strand, counting down.
TTAAGGTGGGACTTTTTATGGTTCTCTTAAGTGCCTTTAATGATTCTAGCCTTTGTTTGAATGGGGCAGATAAAGTGGGATCTTTTTGCCCTGGAATATTTCTCTGCACTGAGACAATTAGGAGTCACTGATTTGTATATGATGTGATATTGGGGACAGAACTTTCCCTCACCCAGCGTGGATGAGGTCAGAGCCCTCAGGGCTATGAACAGGATATGACTAAGGAGAGTTTGGTGTTTGACTTTTGGGGGCACACTCATGGAAGGAGTGTTGAGACTGGGCAAGCTGCAAACTGCCCCCCGGGCTTTGCAACGCAGATGTTGGTACTGGTAACTATGTATTGTGATTTGAATCAGACAAGGTCTGTCTGTTGATGTTTGTAATTTCTGTTTGCATTAGCCCTGAAGTTCAGAGGTCTGATTTTTCCCCCTGAACTGTGAATGATATTTGTATGTTTGGTTAAACTGAGATTGTTAACCCCTTAACATTGCTTTCCTTAGAAAAACAGATCAAAGAATCTGTGTCAGCAGCCTTCTGTGTGCTGGTTGTTGGCCGGTCTTACACTCCTACAGCAGATGCTAGCAGATTGTTGCTACAAGATGCTACAAAAATAAAAATCATCCCACCCTCAAGGTGTCTATACTCTTAAGTGAAGTAAGACATGTACAAAAATAAGTTATGATACAAAGAAGAATATGAGGGCAAAGTAGAGATTCAAAGTGTTAATAAAATAAAATTTGAAGCAGTCATTGTAGCTGGGACAATTAGAGGAGCCTTCATGGAGGAGCTAAACCTTGAAGTAAAATAAGTCAACAGGTGAACATCTGAAGGGAGGATATTCCAAGGACAGACTATATGATACCACTAAGGATAAGATCAGAATAGAGATAATGGTATACTTTATTGCAACAGAGATCCCATGAAAAGAAATGATACAAAATAGGACTGACATTGGAGCCACACTGATAGGGATTTAAATACTATTATCTGGGATTTGTATTTCATTTTATATCATCAATCAGTAAACATTTATTAAGCATATACTATGTGCCAGACAGGGAGCACTGGGGATACAAAGAGGCAAAAGATAGTCCCTGCTGTCAAAGAGCTCACAATCTAATGGATGATAGGAAGCTACTTACTATTTTTAACAACTACATATATAGTTGGAACTGTGCATTAGGAAGTGTAATTTGGCAGTCTGGATTAGAAAAGGGAGACAATGGAAACAAGAATGTCAGTTCAGAGGCTTTTATAAGAGTTTGAGAGATAATGAGGACCTGAACTAGTAGAGGGGACAAGATTGACGGGAAAGATTTTGAGGTGGTAGAAATGAGAGGATTTTGCAAGTGACTGAACAGAGTCTGGGAGAGAAAAGAGTTAAAGATGATTCTGCTGTTTTAAGCCTGCATAACCAGAAGTTGAATGGTGAGACCTGTCATCAATATAAAGAGAGAAATTTGAAAAAGGGCAGCACTCAGTTTAAAGTGGGTTAAGTATGAAATGGTAAACTTCTAAGGAGAGAGCACAGTGGGTAGGTGGAAATGTGGGGGAAACTGTAACTAGTTAGCCAAAAAAGCCAAAAGTGACAACCATACTAAGGGTACTAGAGAAGGAAGATGAAGCACCAAAGGAACATGCTGACAGATAGGAGGAAAACAAAGAAATGAATGTCAAAGACGCCCATGAAAGAGCAAGTAAGAAGAAGAAGAGTCAATAGTGTAAAACACTGCATTAAGTTTAAGGAGGACATATTAACCTACCAAGAAACATACAACTAGGGGGGTTGGAGACAAAATGGCAACTGGAAAGTAGGGACTTCCTTAAGCTCTCCAACCAAATCCCTCCAAACACTTGTAAAAAATGGCTCTGAACAAATTCTAGAGCTGCGGAACCAACGAAATACCAGAAGGAAACAGATCTCCAGCCCAGGGGAGCCTGGATGGTCACCAGGAAGGGTGCTGAGAGTGGAGGGCAGCCCAGTGTGGGCCGTGCCAGGACAGACTAGACCTGGAGTCAGCCAGCCCAAAAAGGCCTTGGGGCCATGAAACAGTGAGTTGTGGCAGTTACCAGACTTCTCAACCCAAAAACGCCAAAGAGCAGGTTAGGGAGAAACTGCGTGATCAAGTTCAGAGCAGTCCAGCCGCCAGCTCTGGGGATGGGGGACGTCATGCAGTGTTGGTGGTAGTAGCAGCAGGAAGCTCCTGAGGCTGCCTCCAGGGCATCAGCATCAGTGGCTTCCAGAGTCCCTGGTTCACATGGTGGGAAGAATCTAGCAGCAGATCAGAGCAGGAATGCAATGAGTAATTTGTGGGCACAAAGGCAGATTCTCTTGCTGTGCCCTGGTTGGATCTGAATTGCGGTCCTGGTTGGTGGTTCTTGGGGGAGGAGGAGCACTGCTGTGATAGAGCCTGGGCTTACAGTGAAGTAGAAGTAGCTCTGAAAACAGCAGTGCTTGGACCCTAAAGCTTGGGACAAAGTACTCCCTACTCTACAAGGAGTCATAACCTGACGAAAAGCTCAAGGGTCAAGTAGTTGGCTGGGAACATGAACAGGCAGCAAAAATGAACTCAGACTCAAACTCAAACTCTAGATTCCTTTTTTTGGTGACAAAGAAGATCAAAACATAGAGCCAGAAGAAGTCAACAAAGTCAAAGAGCCTACATCAAAAGCCTCCAAGAAAGATATGAATTGGTCTCAGGCCATGGAAGAGCTCAAAAGGCATTTGGAAAAGCAAGTAAGAGAAGTAGAGGAAAAATTGGGAAGAGAAATGAGAGTGAT
>JAQQSZ010007604.1:0-13263 GCA_028646595.1 Phalanger gymnotis | reverse complement strand
AACCATATGTAAAAGGAGAAAAGTTAATTTACCTGTGGTAACCAAAGTTACTATCAGTCCAGATCTCTAAGGCAAAATCCTGGCTGCATGTAATCTCCCTCCATCTGTTCAGAAATCAAATCTATAAGTTGGTAAAGACAAGGAGACAAAAGGTATAGGTCTGGTAAGCACCTAAATCAATAAAATGGTAAAAAAAAAATAAAGACTACCCACGTTTCTCTTTAAACAAAAGCTTTTAGTTGTATTCACCAGAGCCTTGCTATGAAGTGATTCCTAGGAACAATATGGAGTCATTTAGGCGTATCTTGGAATTGAAGTAATAGTAGAAATGCTAGCCAAATTTTCTTATGTTCATCATAGTCTTTGTGGTACATCCTCTGGGAACACTTTTGTAGAACGATTCCACTATCTACAACTCAAGTTATCTAATAGCTATAAGTTTCCTCTCTTAGGGCTCTCCGCCAACCAGGATGTGGCACTGGATTTCTTGTGTAGGTTTTGCAGTTCAGAGGAAGAAGTGCTCCCACTAACAGTTTAGAACTTGTCTTAGTTTATTTGATGAAGAAGGAACTGCATTTTCCTGTCCTTTGTAGTGAAAGGTCCTTGACATTGTTTTGGCAGCATCCATATGCATTTATTTATTTATTTGTTCATTCATTTATTTATTTATTATTTATTTATTTAATCATTCATTCATTCATTTATTTATTTATTCTTTCATCTATTCACTCATTCATTCACTCATTCATTTACTTATTTAGATGAATTTGAAGGTCTGAATTTGCCTTCATAATAAGGGAGATAGTTACCAGAGGTAAAAGGTACACATTTGCCTCCTTCTTTGATATTGCTAGTGCCAAAAGTGTTTTTGGAGCATGCGATAGGCAGAGCAGGGAAATTTAAAATAAGTAAAAGCTACTTTTATTAGAAGAAAAGGAAATAATCTTTGACTTTAAACATAAAGTTTTAGTGTACTTCATAAATGGAAGTAATCATTTTTCATCAAGAGCCTACTTTATTGGTGAACTTCTGTCTATGCTCTTTAGCCAACCTTTTGACTGTTTCCCTGCCCATTAGCACTTCTTCCATTTGGGAATGGAAAAAAAAAGGAGAGGAATCAAAATTTAATCTAATTTAATATCTATTGTTAGCTGGAGATTAGTAATATTTTAGTGTGTGGTAGTGGTAGAGTGCCTCCACAAAGTGCTCCAGGTTACCTGCCTGCCTCTTTGTTAGGTGCTCTGATACAGCAGAGAAAAATGGGACTAAAAAGTAGACTACCTTGGCCCAGTTCTATATATCCTACTAATTTGCTGAACTCTGAATAAAGTCCTATTTTTTAATAAATAAAATATTTATATTTATTATTATTATTTTTATTATTACTTATATTATTTTTGGAATAAAGTCCAAATTTTATTAAATTATTTTTCTTCCTAATTTTTTTTTAAAGAGAGAAAGAAAGCCTAGGGATACAAGGCTTGATAGAAAATATCTTGGTATAAAACAATGATTAGTGTCTAGAATTACATATGGATTTAATATACATGCTATTTTTATTCCTCAGTACCAGAAGTAATGAACTAACTGCATGTAGCCCAGCCCTTGTTTGTAGTAAAGTTAAATGCTAGTTTATAGCCTGTCTTGGCACTGATTTTTCAGGTATTCATTGTCAAGTCAAACAGACTCTAATGGTATTTTAGTTACTTTTTTTTTCCAGAGTGTGAGTCTTTTGGGCTCTAGTGTTAGTTTATAACCACCCCCCCTCAAAAAAATGAAAGCTCTTTTACGTAGTATTGTTGTATTAAGTAAAGACAAACCATCAACACCAATTTTGGCCATGAACTGGCCATCTTGTTTCTCTTGTGTCCTGGTTGGAGATCTCTAGGGGCTCAAATGTCTAGCGGACTAGGATGATATCTTGGCACATATGTATTCTGTTTCTTCTCTTCCCTAGGACCATGTTAGCCAAACCACTGAATGACCCTCTCTTATCCTGGGGTAAGGAGATAAGTTTGCTACTACTCAGAATGTCCCTATCCCCACATCTACCAAGTCTGATTCCATTTCACCTCTTTTCAGGCTATTCCTGGGACAAGGAAAAGGGTCAGCAGCTGTCTCACCAGATTGTGATTTTGGGTGATTCTAAAAGTGATGGTGGGAACAACTGAGAAACTTCTGAATGATTTCTTTCGACTATTTACCTTCTTTGTTTCCCCTGCAGACTCTGAACAGCCTCTTTTCCTTTTTTTCACAGATCTCCCCTTCCCCTCAACTACATACAGTATGTCACACACAACAAGGCTGTCACAGAACGATATTTTAAAAACTTGTAATGTTGAGTGCTCTACAAAGGGCCTATTTATAGATAATTGCATAAGGAATGTTGAGATCTTACAGATGATAGTGACAAGAACAATCAAAAGGAGTTGGAAATTTTTTTGTATTAAATTCCTTTTGTATTTTCTATTTTCTTAATTTTCATAATGGAGTTGGCACAAACAAGTCATAGCATGACTTTATCATAGGTATAGATAAGTATCTTGCATGCTGATTGACTGAGCCACTTAATTGAAAAGAATATTTGATAGTTTTGTGCTTGAGCAACTAAAAATCCAAATATATTTTACAAGTGTACTTAATAATTATCAAAACCAAAAAAGATGCAGTTAAGTGAAAACTTTTGTCTTTTATTCTATGACACCTAGAGTTGAGAGCTAATAGCTTTTTCTTCTTGACATAAGAGGATAGCACACTTGAACTATTGGTGCAATTTTGGTAGAATGCATTATCTAGAACTCTGGTTCTTTGTGTGTTCGTAACTTATTTCAGGACAAAATTACGCATTTGGAGGCATGTATGAAGCAGTCAGATTTTTCATATGTATATTTTAGTTCTCACCTGACCAGGGTCATAATGTAGAAATAACTTTGGTCCATACTGGATCTCTTTCCCCTTCTCAATACTTTGTTCACATTGTCTTAAGAGACTGCAAGTTTTGTGTGAGGTTCTTGAAATTATTTGAATAGACATGACTTCCCTTTCCCCCTTCTTTTTTCATCCTTTATTAGTGATGGACTAGGGAAGAATTTGACTTTGAAAAATCAAACCTTATTAAAGCTTATCATTTCATAGAGATTTTTATTGTCTCACTTCTGTATTGCCTGGTATGATTTTTTTTCTTTTTACTGAATTTAAATTTAAATTTCTTTTCCCATTTCCTTTTCAGATGAAGCTGTAGCATGTGTTCCTAATGATCGTCTTGTATATGTGTATATAAGCTGTGTAAAAGTATGCTTACAATTTATATTCCACCCCATGAACTGCCCAGATCTGATCAAAAGCTCTTTTCTGCTAGAATTCTATAACTGGATAAGACATTAAACCTGTGTTGTTATAAAAAAAGAAGACAGAAAAAAGCTAGTAGAGTGAATTACACACAGAAGATATTAAATAAATATGTGCTGAATTGAATCAAAATAAACTGAAATTAAAGATGAAACAGTTGGGCAAAATTCAAGAAGAGTATCATTGACATGATAGTATTCCTGTGGTAGTTCTTTTAGAGTTATAAATGGAAAAAGTGGAGGGTAAAGACTATCACAAATAAAAAGAGAAGCATCACAAATCCTCTTCTTTTTATATCCTATTTGGGAGCCATAGGAGGGGAAATGGTGCAAAAACCTGCTTCTTTACCTATGTAGCACTCTAACTTTAACAGATTCAGCCATTTAACATCTACCACGTTTGCAATTCTACCCTAGATTTTGAGCCAGTCTCACCTCTAAGCTGAGAGAACATAAGAAATCATTTACCCATCAATTTTGGGCACTGTTTTGATGCAGTCTTGCTCTTGGGCTTGTTACTTTTGTGGTGAATTGGATCTTCCTTTGTTCTGTTGTAATCAAACACCTATTTGTTATGTAGGAAACAAAATTAGTCTGTCTTGCGTTCAATTAAATTCAAACTAATACACTACCATAGTATGTTTTTTAATGATACATAGTGATTCCCAGAATGTTATTCAAGCACATAATCAAAATACATATGCACTTCTCCTGGGACCCAGGTATATTAATGGCTCCACATCTCTCAAAGACTCAATAAAAATAGATCAATGATGGATAATATACTGATATCATTTACACTGATAAAAATTATATCAGTTTTGATGCTGAATAATTTCACAATGCCAAAGACTTTGGTGACAAGAATTTATTTTCTGGGTATTCAGTTGCTGTGACTGTACCACCTGCAGGAGAGTTACCAAACTACATCTCCATGGGGTTTCCTTTCTATGATGATGGTTACAGGCACTGGACTAGAAGAATGGGTACTCCAAAGGCTCTTGGGTAATGGGTCCTGTGCCGTCTCCATCAAGATGCAAGGGGAGATAGTGATCCAAGTGCTGATATTAGTTTGATTTCCTGTCTTTTTCTCCAGGTGCCATACTGTTTCATCTAGGCTAGCTTGCTTACTATGTGGAAGAAAACTGATTGGTAGATTATGGGAATGTTTGGCCATATATCCACAGGAGTAGGTTTCCAAAATGAGAGACAGGAGACCTGGACTAGAGGCAGGACTGAAAGTGTGGTGATACTGCTGCTCCCAGGGCTTTTATACTTTTCTGTCTATTGGTTATTAATTGTTGCTAGTGAAGATGAGGAAGGGGGCTCCTCATTTGTAATGGTTTCTCCCTTTAGTGATGGTCATATGGGGCTGGGTTGGAAGCAGATTTGGTAGTTTGGGGGACACTACTATTGCCAAGACTTTATATTTCACCATCACCTTCTCTATAACCCTACCACTCAATGAAAATCTCCAAGACTGACTTTATTTTCTGGCCTGGTCGTCGAGTTATTTCTCAAGCTAAAAAGACCCGTTTCAAAGTTGAGACAAGGGTAGGGCTTCAGAGATTTTCACATCTGACAGCCTTCAAAGGTCTATGGAATTATACTCCTGAGGGACAAAAATATGCAACCCAAATCCTATTATCCCAAAACTGAATGTTACATTGTAGTATATAACATTTAGAATACACTTAGAATAAAAACACAGAGAAAGATTAAAAACACATGAAAAAATGTTTTATTTAGAAGAGATTTGGAGAAAAATTAGTATTCAATAACATTGAAATCCATTAAATAAATCCTTTAATAAATCCCTTATATTAATACTAATTATGTTGTGAATTGCTCATGTTAGTTATTTTCAGTTTTGTGCTCAGGTGATTGTAGGGAATTCTTAGACTGTCCTGTGCTTTCTAAGTCATACTTGGCATTTGACTGATCATTAATTCATAGGCAGGTTTGCTTGTTGGATACTACACATCACAACTTCAAATTACAATGAGAACTCACAAATAAAATCATCTTGTTGCCAGATTCACAATATACAAACTATTTAATTCAATTAAAATGATTAATTACCCACTATGAATAAGCTCTCATGTTGTGCATGAAGGATACAAATATGAAAAAAATCCTACAGGCACTACCCTCAAGGATCTTACAGTACAAGTTGTATAAAGGAATATGACATGCTTATTGCAATTAGAAAGTGATAAGCATAGGGCCAGGTCGGTGGCACAGTGAGCAGAGCACTGGTCCTGGAGTCATAAGGACCTGAGTTCAAATCTGGGCTCAGATATTTGACACACTTACTAGCTGTGTAACCTTGGGCAAGTCACTTCACACCAATTTCTCTGCCTTTCCACCTCCAAAAAAAAAGTGATAAGCATAAAACACTCTTAATGCTAATATTAGGAATTTTAGAAAAGAAACTCTCCTTTCAACTTTTGGTGATGGGGGTGATGATCAGGAAAATCTTTTTGAAGGAGATTTCACCCGAGAGAGGACTTAAAGGAAGAGAAAGATTCTAGCAAATAGGAGATGTGGAGAAAGTACATTCCAAGGACAAAATACATAAGGAAGCATTCAGTGAAAGAACTTCTTAAAATCCTTGTTTGGGGATTTTCTGTTTATATTCAGTTGTTCTTGGTTTTGAATTCTGATAGATGGTTTGCCAGATGATTATCTCAAACTAAGGAGCCTTAGGCATAATGAAGTCCCAGAGGACTATAGAAGATGAATCTTTTCCATGAACCTTATGTCCTGCTCTGCACAGAGCACAATGTGGAAAGTTCCCTGATTTACCACAGGGACTACACTCTACTTCTCTGAAGTGACTATAATATATTCTATTATAGCAAGCATCATGGTCGTTCAAAAAATAATGGTCTCTACTAGAAAGACTAGATGCCCATCATTCTCCACAAACTTGTAACCAAATGAGAAATCACTGGCTAAGAGACTGCATATGGTAAGTTATTTCTATTATTTTTCTACCTCCATAGTTATCTCTCTTCTCTGTTTCTATCTTACCAGAGGCATAGGGGAGAGTTTTAGAATATTGAGCATATGAAATGGTACAAAATGGTACAAGAATAAAATCTTAGAAGAGAGAAGAAAAGTTTGGTTCATTCTTTGATTTTTTGACTTTGCTATTTGCAAAGTTTCCACTTTTCCTGAGGTGGGGGAAGAGGGAGAGTTTTGCTTGTATTCACAGAATTATAAAATTATTCATGCCAAGTAACACAAAGAGACTCATTTCTCTTCAGTGGGACTAGTCTCTCAAATATTGAGGAGATAAGTTTATAAAACTTTCTTCATTAGATTTTTAACCAATCTCATTTTAAAGAAAGCAGGGAAAGAAAAGGAGAGGAATTTATTGATCTCTTTGAGTGCAAATTTATTTTGGGTACCCCAACAGGACATAGTATTTTTGAAAATACAACATAAGTTCATAGAATCATAGAGTTTTAGAGCTAGAAGTCCTTAATTTCTTCTATTTCTTTTGTATCTTCACCCCTATATTATGAATGAAGGGACTTAAGCCAAGAGCTGCTAAGTGTTTTATAATTATTTAGTAAGACAGTCAGGATTAGAACTGTGACCACCTTTATGCCCCTCCAAAGGATGTTCCAGCCCACCACATTTTCTCCTAGTTCTTAATAAATCCTTTTTAATGGTAGCCCCTCTTGAGTAAGCATGTGTGTGTGTGTGTGTGTGTGTGTGTGTGTGTGTGTGTTGGGGGAGTAGAAGAAAAAAAGAAAGAAATTTAAATGATAAATTTTGTATATATTTAAAAAGGAAAAGTAAGCTGTACATAACAGATTTGGAGTTTCATGTGCAATCATCTTTTTAAAAAATTGCGCAATGATAGGGAAATGCTTGTTTTATTCCATAAATTAAAAAATATTCACTTAAAAATAAAGTAAAATAATTTTTCTTTTAGATTGACTTAATCCTTTATACCTGAAAAGTACTATACAAATTAAAGGAAAAAAAAATCCCTTTCAGTTATTTCTTGTCTTCTTTCTGATTTTTCAATTTCTTATGTTTAGGACCAGTACAAAACAAAAAGAAAAATTTTAGTCATCAATATGCATGAATATCCATAAGGCTAGGCTAGACTAAGGAAAAATCTCAAAGAGAGAATATTTTAAGAGAAACTTAGTGGTTTTCATTTCAATATTCTTTCAATTTTCCAATTATTTTCAATATTTCAATATTCAATAGTAGTATGGATTTTAGTATTTTTTGTACCTTGATTACTGGAAATGGAGTTAGAAAATATTGTCAAGAAATTTTAGCAAAATTTAATTAATGAACACTTAAGTGCATACTGTGTGCCAGGCTGCTTTGCTGTGCAGTAAAACCTCCAAGGGACTTGTTTTAAGGAATAAATACCAATGGTTAAATATTCCAAATCATAAATGTTATGAGTCCCCAAACAACTTGAAAATAATAAGTTTTCTTAATTAAATGGAACATTGCTTCTCTAAAATTTATTTTTATATTAATTTGCTGAGACTATTCTTTTTTTCATGTCTGGAGCATGGACAATTAAAAAAATTTGGATGGAGGAAAACAGGGCAATTAGAGTTAAGTGACTTGCCCAAGATCATACAGCTAATAAGTGTGTCAAGTGTATGATGTGGGATTTGAACTCTGGTCCTCCTGACTCCAGGGCTGGTACTCTACACACTGTGCCACCTAGATGCCCCAGCATAGGCGATTTTTGACCATGCTTGTTGGAAGTATTGCAAATTATGATTGAGGATAAAACAATGAACCTGGGTGGAAGGAACCCTGGGTTAAATAATATGAAAATTGAATTTGAGTCCTACACCCATCACTTTCTAGTTGATATTGGGCAAATCCCATCACTTCTCTGGGGCTTGGTTTCCATGCCTGAAAAAGAAGTATTTGGAGAATTTGGATTAAGATTCCTTATAAAACCTCTAATTTCCTCCATCTCAAAAAGACCATGATTCAGAATCTTCCCATTATGAAAACCTCTTATACCTCACATAATAAACATTGGCATGCATAAGAATTTCTTTTTCACAGGGGATTTATGTCCATGGGAATATGACCTCACCACATATATTTTTAACTTAAAAATTCCTTCAACTTTTCATCAAGTGGAGAATATTTTTATTGAGCTTTCAGGTCACAAAGTAAGAACATTTTCCTGTTAGCAGAAAATACTGCTCCCCGCAATGAACTATCTTAATGGAAAGAAGTTAATTTCATATAGTAATCAAACTTAATCTTTTAAAAATCTCAGACTGAATTACTTTAATTCCGTGAAAACGATTCTTTGAGTTAGTCATCTCACTTAAGCAAAAGGCTGAAGATCCAGGGAAGAGAGTAGATGAGAGGGAGATGAAAAATCTTTCTGCCCCTTATCTTGAGAAATCATGCAAAAACTTTCAATCATCATGCCCTTTATTCTTACAATCTGAGGAGATTATTGATATTTCAATGAACACAGATGCCATAATTTTCCAGTGCTTCTCATAACATCTAAGAAAGTTTCAATCAATCGATCACTCAATAGACATTTATTAATCATGTACTATGTAACAGACATTGTATTAAGTGTTAAAGAGTTTCATTTGAATGAATTTGTTGAACTGATTTCAATCACCCAAGTCTTAAGAAAGAATGCCTATTGGTGGCAACAGTGGAAAAGAAGGTGATAGTAACAATGATATAGTGAAGATCAAAGTGAGTAAAGAAATAGGGTTCCAATAGCTAAGGAAGACATGGTTGAGCTCAATTGATCTACTATGGATGCTTAGGCAGCTTTTTTCTTCTTTTTGTTTCAGAACACCTGTGATTCACTTGGTACAGGAACTCCCCCTCCTCAACAACTGTATAGATTGGCATTTGACTGCAGTTTATAGTCTCAGAGCATTTCCTAAAGCACTGATAAATAAAACGACTTGCTGTAATACCTCTCAAGTTTGTCTACAGTAAAAACTTGTAGTCATTAGATCTTAGGGTGCTGAATATTGTCTAATTTTGAATGAAAAGTTTAGTCCATTTCACTGGGCAATTACTGCACACCTTCTCCTCTCACAGATCACAATATTGTCACAGGGTCCTATGATTTGGATCTGAAGTAAACTCAAGATTATTTATCCTAACTTTATTGTTTTAGAGCTAAGGAAACTGAGGACCAAGCCAATGTCACACAAATAATAACAGAATTGGATTTTTGAACTCCTCTGTTTCTGAAACTTTCTACTTATGTCAAACTGCTATTGAATTAGGTTAATTAAATCTTAAAATTCCATTTACTGATGTATTTTAGTTGTTGATTAGTCACATATTGAACATATTTTAGGATCATGTCAGGATCTTTATTCTGGTCACTTACTTAAAGATTGTTTATTAACTGCCCACTAGGAGCCAGACAAGTGGATACAGCCATTACCATGCTGAAGCCTTAGAATTGCATTTTAAAGTTCTCTGATTAAGATGTTGGATTAAGTCACTTATTTTGGATTTGCATAGGAATCTCTTTGTAGTTCTCCTTGCCAAATCTGATGTTTGACTTCCCTTATTGGTCTGCACTTTGAATCACATAAGCTTTGAATATTGAGATGTGATCTACCTCAAGGATTTCTCAACTGTTTATTTATTTTTTTAAGTCTTCTTGGCTTTTAAAGTGTCTCAAAGCTTTTAACAAACCTTCACATACTACCTATACCATATGAAAAGAAATAAATTCTAGCATCTACCATGCATATGTATAACAATAAACTGAATATATTAATTATGCATAAAATTAAATTTTATGGATTAAACTTAACACTAATAAAATAAAATAATATTTTATTAGCACATACATTTAGTGTAATAAAATTGTTAAACATTTGTCAGAACACAATTAAATAAATTGCTGTAAGCCATGATTTTATTTCTTTTTCACCAACAGTTTTAATTTCAGTATAGTTTTTGAAAGTAGTATCTGCTTATGATGTTCAACCTTGTTTCTTTTTTGCCTTGGATTTGATTGAGAATAGGATTGATAATCCTGATTCACAGAGATAATTTTTCAAAAAAATTACTGAAAGCTTCATGGAACAGTTTTATTTTTTTAAATTAAGAATGGGTTATTCCTTTCCAAGTATACACCAAACAGTTAACTTCATTGGTTGAATTACAATTTGGAGTCTTTGGTTACTATAGGAGGTAAATCAGAACATCTTTCTCTTGGTGGAATTGTTTTCTGATTTTTTTCTAGTTCATTATGAAAAGGGCCTCTTATCCAGACCTCATTCACTTAGTTTTGGTCAACATTCCCTTAATTCTCTCTTTTTTTTCAGGAGTCTTCCCTTTTCCAGCCTACCTCCACCTTTTGACCATTTCCTCTTCATCCAATTTTTTTTTTTCAGTTAACACTATTACTTTTGGAATATTTCAAGAGGATAATACGGTTATTGTTTCAAATGTTCCACATATGCCTTTCAGCAGATATTCCCTTTCCCTTGGGGTATTTGCATCTCAAATAGGCATCTTTGCAAGACTGGTAAATGAACATAAGATGTGGCTGCACATTTATGTGGGAGAATGCTTATTTGAGCATTAAGGGTATAGCATTAAGCTCCTTTACATTCTAATAATGATTTTTTTCTCATTTTCTCTTGGAGGTTTATAGTAAAGACTTGAATGAATGGCTGAAGTAAATCATTCTACAGTGTCTGAGTTCATCCTATTGGGACTTTGTGATTCATGGGGACTTCAGATTTTCTTTTTTCTTTTGATCTTGCTACTCTACCTGGCCATTGTTTTAGGTAATATATTTATTATGATTTTAGTTATCACTGACTCCCATCTCCATTCCCCCATGTATTTCCTGTTGGCCAACCTTTCTTTTGTTGATTTGTGGCTTTCCTCAGTCACTACTCCAAAGATGATCACAGACTTGTTCAAGGAAAATAAAACCATCTCCTTTGGGGGCTGCATGTGTCAGATCTTCTTTGTGCATTTTTTTGGAGGGAGCGAGATGATGCTGCTTGTGGCCATGGCCTATGACCGTTATGTAGCCATATGCAAACCACTCTACTACACAGTCATCATGAACCAAAGAAGATGTATTAGCCTTGTAATGATCTCATGGACTACTGGATTTGTACACTCTATGAGTGAATTAGCTGTGATTGTTGAGCTGCCTTTCTGTGGCTCTAGAGAAATTAACAGTTTTTTCTGTGACATCCCACTGGTGATTGAGCTTGCCTGCATTGATTCCTATTCCCTGGGAATCTTGATGAATTCTGACAGTGGTATTCTTGCTCTGGCATGCTTCATTCTTTTACTGATCTCATATGCTTATATCCTTTTCACAGTCACCCATTACTCCAAAGATGGGGCAACCAAGGCACTCTCGACTTGCACTGCTCATATCACAGTGGTAGTTTTATTCTTTGGACCCTGCATCTTTATCTATGTGTGGCCACTTAACATAACATCAATAGACAAATTTATTGCTGTGTTTTACTTAGTCTTCACACCTCTCTTGAATCCAGCTATCTATACATTTAGAAACAAAGAGATGAAAGTTTCCCTCAGAAGATTTAAAAGTCAGTATGGGAGTTCTAGGTGGAATTCGTAAGAGTTTTGTATTTAACAGTTCCATATTTTATGCATGTCAGTGAATCTGAGATCAATGGCTGCAAGCGTGTTACATTCCATTCCAGGTCTGTGTTTGCAAATAAAAGTTACACAAAAATTTGATAATATACACAATTAGTGTTTTGATAATCAAATTAATAAAAAAATTGTTATTCTTGTTAGCATATTATCCATTACAACAAAATTTTTAATAATTGAATAAATTAAATAAATGTCTTACTCTAGAAACAATAAATAAGTCTCCATGAGCAATGCTCCATAATGACTTGTTTTCATGCCTACAGAAACATCCATCTATCCTGATAGATCTTTAGGTAACTACACTTTATCTCTCATGTTGTCCTCATGGAATTAGTTTGGTGACTGTGTTCATCCTGAAGTTAAGCATAGAATGTCAGCCCCAGAGATTATTTTATTTTCACTTTTGTGTCTTTTGCAGTGAGTCCATTGCTTGGTACACAGTGGATATTTAATAAATGTTTGTTGATTAGTTGATTGAAGTCTTGCACTTAACCTTTATCATAGCTGGGATCTTGAACATTGCTGGTGATTACAATAAATTTGTCAAATTTAAGTGAGTTTTGAATAATGGGAAAAATAACAGAATGACTATCTCTTACTTTTACACTCCCCTCTCACCTAGGAAGAAAAGGGGATTTTTTTAAAGGGGAGAAAAAGGCAATACCGGAAGCAACAAGGATTGTACAGGTTGTTGATATCATTTTGGAGTGTTTTTCACCAACTCAGATGGAATTAAATGACAGTAAGCCTTTACATTTCCTCTCTTAGTCTTATAATTTCAAACACAGAATGTCTTACCTTTGTTTTCTTTTTTAATCCATTTAGCTATTATTTGTCTGTAGCATCTAGTCATCAAATAGCCAATTTGAGAAAAGATCTGCTTCTAGTACTTGTTTTGTTTCCTTTGTTGATCTTTAAGCCAAAAACGATATATCATAATCACTTTCTCCTGAAATAAGGTTAAATGTGTCATGATTAAAATATAAGATATCATCATCATTAGTTTACAAACTAATCAAAAGGTATGAATAAGAATGATATTGTCAATAGCCTTTGATTCTAAAGGGCAACAGATAAAAAACAACAAAAAGGTTAAAAAGTAACAACAAGGGGGGCGGAGCCAAGATGGCGACTGGAAAGCAGTAACTGGCGTGAGCTCCCCTCCAAGTCCCTCCGAAAACCTATGAAAAAATGGCTCTGAACCAATTCTAGAACTACAGAACCCACAAAGGGGCAGAGGGAAGCAGGACTC
>JAQQSZ010007603.1:0-13263 GCA_028646595.1 Phalanger gymnotis | reverse complement strand
CATTTTTATAGCCCTTTGGGCATAGTTCCAAATTGCTCTCCAAAATGGCTGGATCAGCTCACAATTCCACCAGCAATGTAACAATGTTCCAATTTTCCCACATCCTCTCCAGCATTTATCATTTTCCTGTTTTGTTAATAGTTTGTACTTTTACAAAATGAATATAAAAGACAAATTCTCCTTCTTCCTTATGTCTTACACTTACTGACTCTGGCTCACATCTTTTACTTCCTAGTACTCGTTTCCTGGTCACAGAGGATGGAATAATGATCCAGGCAGTCAATCGATCCACACACATTTATTAAGCACTTACTCTGTGCCAGGCACTGTGCAAAGCACTGGGGGTACAAAGAAAGGTGCCTGCCCTCAAGAAGTTTCTAGTCTAATAATGTGGGAGGCAATGTATAAATAAGTATATACCTACAAAATATATACAGTGCAAATGAGAGGTACTGGTAGCATTTTTTAAAATGTACCTCTCCTGAAAGATAGCATGTGCATAGAGTGCTGGATCTCACAGTCAGGGTTCAAAAAACCTCGGCCCCCAAAAGTTTTTATGCATTGCCCTTTGACCCAGTGAAACTAATATTCGGTCTATACCCCAAAGGAAGAAGAAAAGGACCTGTCTGTACAAAAATATTTAGAGATGTTTTCCTAGAAAAAAAATAGAATCTAAGGGAGGTACCCATCAATTGAGGAACGGCTGAACCAGTTTTGGTGTGAATATAATATAATTGCAATGTAGAAAGAATGAAGCGGAATGAAGGAGAAACCTAGGAAGACTTGTATAAACTGATACAGAATGAAGTGAGCAGAACCAAGAGAGCAATTTATACAATGATATTGTAAAGAGAAACAACTTTGTAAGACTTAGAAACCTGATCAGTATACTAACCAACCACAATTCCAGAGAACTCACGATGAAACATATTACCTCCTCTTAACAGACAGAGGAAGGACTTAAAGTGTAGATTGAGACCTTTTTTTGGACGTAGCTGACACAGGAATTTGTTTTGCTTAATTAGACATATATGTAACTAGTCTTTGTCTTTTTTCCCCCTTTCTTAGTGGGAAGGTGAATCAGGGTAGAGGTGGGAAAGAGAAAAGACAGGTTTTCATTGATTGAAATAAATGAAAATTTAATTAAAATATATTTTTCTTTTTTTTTTAAGAGACCTCGGTTCATTCCCAGACCTTGATATGTACTGAGTCACCCTGGGCAAATTGCTTGATCTGTCAGTGCCTCGTAGATCTCTAAGATTTTATATTGCAGAATATCCAATAATAGCCATTGCTAGAGGGAGTTTCGTTACAGGAGTTCTCTATACAAATGAAATCACGAGTCTAAACCAGAGCAATAAAACGAATCCGTATTACCATTTAGATTTGTGAAACACAGCTACAGACTCCTCCTGGGTTAGTGGGTGCAAAGAAGGAAGAGCTGAAAGGCCAGTCAATATTCCTCATTTCCACAGTCAGACCTACAAGAAACACCTCCACTAATCCAGGCAGAAGACTATTCTGCTGCCTGCCCATCTCTAGCTTGACCAGCCCAGTTAAACGATGGTGACTATTTCAGTTTTTGAAATATCAGTCAAGTAATTTTGCATTTAAATTATTTAAATGCAATCTCTCCATTGAAACTGGGTTTTCCCACCCAGGAGAAGTGTTTTCTTTTGGGGGGAATTGGCGCATGATAAATAAATGAATAAAGACCGGCAGCAGTGTATCTCAGCTACTGAAGTCAGAGGCATGCAGGCCGAGTATCATCCCTATCAGAAATCTTGGAACTCATAATATTCCCCATGGTTCTCAGCCTCTGCATTAAAAATAACTAAAGAGTTGGCTTGAGTCTTCCCACCGCCCCCCCCCAAACCTGAAATGTATTTTACGCATCAGTGCCCTGGATGACACACAGACCCAGCAGAGCTAGCAAATCGCCTTCTTTGCCTCTTTTCCCCCTGGCCTGCTCGCAGTTAGAAGGGCTTAGCGCGGATCACATGCACAGCTGTCCCATTTGGAAACCACATCTTGAAGGTGGTGCCAATTAAGATTCAGGAAAGACAGCTTGCTCACATCAATAAATTAAAAGATGCAAAAGGAAGCCTTAAACTCATACACAACAATCCTTTTGCAGACGCCAAAGGCTTCTGGGAAGCAAAGCCTTTTTCAGTTGTGGATGCTTAAAAAAAAAGGTAGAATATTGATCACATTCTTTGGACAAGGGTCACACCTTTTAGGTTAAGTCACAGTGGCTGAATGTGTATTGATCAACTTCAGTCATTGGAGTCCTCCTTGGGAAGGCAGGGTGGGACAATGGGTACTTAAGCAAAAAAGGTTGGTTCCAATGCACACCTCTTCCACTTAATATGGTGGTGCAGTGATTAGAATGTGGACCTAGAGTCAGGAAGACCCGAGTTCAAATCCGGTCTCAGGCACTAGGTGTGGGACCCTGGGCAAGTCATTTAACCTCTATTTGCTTCAGTTTCCTTATCTGTAAAATGGGGATAATAATTGAACCTATCTCCCAGGGTTGTCGTGCGGATCAAATGAGATAATTGTAAAATGCTTGGTATGTAGTAAATATTATATAAATAAATGTTAGCTGTTATTATTATTTTTATCATTATCTCTGAGATGCCGAGCACATTACTAAACTTCTTTGGGCTCTGGCTATCTAATGTGCAAAATGGGGACTCAATTCAACAAGCATTCTTTAAATACTTAAAATATGCCAAGTGCTGCAAAAGCTACTGGGTTTACCAAGACAAAAACAGAGACAGTCGCTGCATTCAAAGAAAATACAGTTTACTGGAAGGTAATATTTGCATGACACAGAGTAGTTAACATAAGGAAAACACTTTGTTAACCCTCACACTGGTAGACTTAAGAGTTGTTATTGTAGAGGATGAGGCAAGGACAGTTAGGGAAGGAGAAAAAGCTCTGCCAATGCTGAAGTCTGGGAATTTTTGTGGAAAAAGGAAAAGGCTGGAAGGGATGTAAAGGGGAAAAGAAGGGAATAAGCATTTATATAGCGTTTGCTGAGTGCCACGCACTGGACTAAGCACTTCGCAAATATTATCTCTTTACTCACAACAACCCTGGGAAGTTGGTGCTATTATTATCCCTACTTTATACCTGAGGCAGGCAGAGGTCAAGTGACTTGCCCAGGGTCACACAGCTAGTAAGTGTCTGAGGCCAGATTTGAACTCAGGTCTCGCTGTCCAGACTCAGAGCTCTATCTACCGTGCCACTAACAACCTCTGAAGGGGAGGACATGATTAAAAAGATAAAATATATTAGCAGTATCCTTTTTTCCTCCAGATGACAGTGTCAAAAACTGAGCATGAATTGGACTGGATTCCAACCTGACGTCTAAAGATGAAACGGAGGCAGGTCCAATTTCACCTTCCTTTCAGGGAATATCTATCCTCCTGGTCAATCAAAGTGCAGACAGTTCATTAGGCCATTATCATAAAATCTTAGGGACAGGATCTTAGGGGTTATCTAGTTCAACCTCAGCCAAAGAGTTCTAACAGAGGCTAGAGGACACATCTCTCAATGATGTGGATTCCTCCATGGGGTGAGAGGTTAGAATAGATAACCTCGAAGGACCCTCTGTGCTTCTGAGATTCTACTGAGTGAGCTCATGATCTCCTAGAGCAGGGGTGGGCCAGCTGCGGCCTTAAAGACATATATGGCCTTTTAGGTCCTTAAGTGCAGCCTTTTGACTGGATCCAAATTTTATAGAACAAATCTGTAAAATGCAGATTCAGTCAAAAGGTCATACTTAAGGACCTAGAAGGCCGTACCTGGTCTTAAGACTGCAGGTTTCCCACCCTTGTCCTAGAGAATGAGATTCCTAGAGAATGTTCTAAGCCTCCTCCTGCTCCATGACTGGACAGCTCCAGTTGGGGAAGGAGCCCCTTCTAGCACTTCTGTTTGGGGGGTCCCGAATTTCTAGCTGTGCAAATTGTTAATGGTGATAATACTACATAGCATAGCATCACTTGGCATTTTAAAGTTTGTGAAGCAGTTTATATGTATTATCTTACTCTGAAACCTTCTCTGAGTAGGGATGGCATTTTCAACGGGACATTTCTTCTGGGCCATTGAGTTTCTTCTTGCAGCTAGATAGAGGGCAACTACAGGAATGACAGCCTTGGGCTATAAAGGGGGTAAAGGGAGACCATCTTGACTCATTGAGATTCTATGCCTTCTTGGCTTTTCCTGTCCTTGGTTGTTTTCCCCTCCCAGCCCCCATCCCACCAAGAATCCAAAGGACCTCAGCCATGTTCCCTAAAAAGTGAAGGAGTTGAGTTACTTTATCTCTGAGGATTCTAAGCTTAATGAGGGCTAATGGGTTCAAAGTTACCCATGTTCTAATATGGAAAAATGTTTTGCATGACTTCACATGTATAAACAATATCATTATTACTTGCCTTCTGAAGGAGTGGGGGAGGGATAAGTGGGAAGGAGGGAGAGAATCTGGAGCTCAAAAAATTTTAAATGAGTGTTAAACATTTTTTCATGTTGCTCCTGTAATCAGAGGTTGGGGAGCAGGGGCTGACTAAATGACCTCTGTGGCTCTCTGATTCTAAGATAGCAATCAGGTGCTAGGTTCCATATCAAACAGCAGAATGCCTGCCCCATCTCAACCTTGGTTCCCTCCACGCTAATGAAGAGAGGCTCCACTTCTCCTCCACAGAGCGGCCTCAGGGAAGGGAATAGCCCAGAATGTGGACAGAGATCTTCGAGGCTCCATCAGCTCTTCCATGGGCTGCTCACACTCTCATGAATTAGACATCGGCTTCCCTGTGTCCCTGAAATGTCGCATCACTGGGGTGGCTCGAACAGACCCAATTTCCCTGCGAGTAATAGAGTGAGATTATTCACAATTATTTCCAGTGGGCTGAGCCTGCATGCTCCTTCTGCTAGGAAAAGAGCAGTAAACAAGTCACGGAGGCCTCTGCAGAGGGCTGCCAGCACTCCCCCTCTCCCCCCTCCACACACACACCTTGCTACAATTCTTTAATAGGAAGAGAATCTTGGTGTTAGCCATGCTCAATTAATTCATCTAGGAGAGGGTCCAGTCAAAGGGAGCTGAGCGAAGTGAGAGAAACTGGGCATTTTCTTGGAAAACAGCATTAGCCCACAACTGACTTTCATGTGGATGGGGTGAAGAGCCATGAAGGGGTGCCTCCCACCCAGCTCCCTGGAACCCTGTGCTCTTAGCGGGGTATTGTGAGGGCTGGGGAGTCTTGGAGGTCAGGTCAAAGTGGAAAGTTTGGGTCTGATCCTTCAGTGAAACATGGCTCTCTCTTGTGGGTGAGCGTAACAGAGATGGGTCAATAGCCATGGTTGTCCTACCTTTGACACTTGGTGGCGGTGTGACCTTGGGCAAGTTAGGATTCCTAGCAGAAGAGGTCTAGAGTGGTCAGGGAGCTTAGAGATTGTAGACTTCAACTCCCCCTACCATTTTATAAGAAACTGAGGCCCAGAATGGTGAATTAAGTTACTCGATTTCTAGTAAACATATGGGGTGGGATTAAAATGCAGATATTCCTTACTTCGGCTCTAGCCATTTACCTTTCTTGGCATGGTGGATAGAGCACCAGGCCTATGGTCAGGAAGACTCATCTTCCTGAGTTCAAATCCAGGCTCAGACACTTACTAGCTGTGTGACCCTGGGCAAGTCACTTAGCCCTGTTTGCCTCAGTTTCCTCATCTGTAAAATGAGAAGAAAATGGCAAACCACTCTACTATCTCTACCAAGAAAACCCCTAATGGAGTCATCGAGAGTCAGACACAGCTGAAATGGCCGAGCAACAACAACATATTTACCTAAACTATAAAACTAGGAATTTGTACTAGACATTCTCTGAAACTCCTTCCCACTTGAGATCTATACTCCCATGATTTTGTATCCTCTTCTGCAAAATGGAGACAGTAACACTTGCCCTGCTCGAGGTCACCATGTGGACTGAATCTGGTAATGTAACCAGAAAGCCCCAATTCTCATGCATCATCAGTGAGTGGAGAGGGCCATAGTCCATCGGAGAGCAAGACCTCACTGGTGTTCCCCCACTAGGAAGGCTCTGAGCATGGATTTCATAGCCCACTGTGTGTCTCTGCTTTCTGAAGATCGGCTAGAAAAGTATCGGGCAGGCCAAGGGAAGATAAAGTTTTGGCCACAGCAACTGCCTAAAATAATCTGGAATCAGGACCCATGTCGATGGACAGGGCAACAACACCAATGACTTCTCAGATCCTTGAGCTGAAGTAACTGTAGGTTGCTTTATAATGTGACTTGGCTGTTACTACTAAGACTATTACTCCTTAAAACGATGGCAGCGGCTACTTCTACCAGTAGCTGGGTGGCCCCATGGAGAGAACACTGTACCTGGAGTCAGAAAGATCTGAATATTCCTAAGATTCCTGCCTCAGACACTTGCTAGTTGTATGGATCTGAGCCAGTCCCTTAACCACTCTCTGCTTCAGTTTCCCTATCTACAAAATGGGGGTAGCAATAGTACCCAGAATCATTGCAAAGATAATTAATTATATGATCCTTGGCCAATCTCTCAGCCTTGGTTTCCTTATTTGTAAAAATGGAAGACAATAGGGTAGCTAGGTAGCACAGCAGATAGAGTACCAGCCTTGGAGTCAAGAGGACCCGAGTTCAAATTCAGCCTCAGACACTTACTAGTTGTGTGACCCCGAGCAACTCGCTTAATCCCAATTGCCTTCCCCCCTCCCAAAAACTAGAGGACAACAATAATATCAACGACCTCGTAGGGTTGTTGTGAGAATCAAACATATAGAAAGTGCCATGTAAGTGCTAGCTGTTGTTTGTTATTATTATCATATTTCCATTTTCCCCTCTAAGATAAGAATCATATGATTCTAACCAGTCTGGGATATTGCACCTGAACCTTAGACTAAGTCCCTCCTGTTAGAGGTGAAGAAACTGAAACCCAGAGAAATGAATGATCTGCTTGCTACAGGTCACAGATAGAATAAGCAGCAGGATTTGAACTCAGCTCTTTAAGTCTAGGATTTTCAATTCTCTGCAAAATTGTCTCCAAACTCGCACCTGGAACTGACCTTCAGAAAAGTCACTGACCACGTTCTCCAGTTTGGGACATGAATGCTCATCTGTGGGTCATGTTCCACTGAGACTCAGTCTCTCTCTCAGGAGGTGAGAGGCGGCCTGGGAGGCTGGAAGGATGACTGGGCTGAGAGGCAACAGACCCTGGCTTCTAGCATTGATCTTAGGCAGGTCATGGAAAGAAACAATGGTGAGCTGCCCAGAGATTGCCTAGTGTAACCCTTCCACTTCACAGAAGGGGGCACTGAGGCTGGGAGAGGCAAAGGGGCAAACCTAGATTCACACAAATAGTAGCAGATCGACCATAGTCATCAGTATACATATTTGGAGCTTATTTCACTCCCTTCCCCTTCCCCATCCTTTCTCTGGGCCTAGGTCTCCTCTGCCGATTGAAGGGCGTAAAATTACGTGATGTCTAGGGCCTCTTCCAGCTCCAAGATTCTATCATTATAATCTTGGAAGCAGTTTTTAAAACTTCTCCAGCAAAAGACAATTCAGTGAATATATCACAAATGGTCCAATTTCACAAGGCTCCTTAAGATTCATTCAATTATCAGTTGATAAAATGGTCTATCACTGAGGTGGGATGCTAGATTTTAATCCTAGAGTCTCTTACAAAAACTGAGTGAACTCTCTTAAATTCGCATCAGGAGAATGCTGTCCTGGGTGTCCTCCCTATCTTGCACGATCATAAGAACATAGATCTAAATCTGGAAAGGGACCCCAGAGGCCATCCAGCCCAACCCCCTCATTTTACACTTGAGGAAACTGAGGCCCAGACAGGTTAAGTCACCTACCCAAGGTTGCACAGCTAACAAGTGACACAGACAGGTTTTGAACCCAGGTCCTGTGATTCCAGATCCAAAGCTCTTTCTCCTGCAAAGGCCCCGTACAGCTTCCTGGCTCCCTCCCTCATTTTTCCCACTCCTAACTTCTGAATATTTCTCATCTCATCTAAAGGAATCAACACAAATCGGCTCTAATAATAATAGGCTTCCATTAAACCCAATAAAGTTATTCGGAGATGACTGAAGAGAATCTGCAGAGGAAAAATGCCCTCGGGTTCACAATCTGTTTATCCCTAGCACATTATACCTTTTCATCACAATTACCTAAAGTGGTGCATTTGTACTTCGGTAATATATGGAATTCATCACATAGTTTTGCAATGAAATTATCACACTGAGCCTGGGACATCTGTACCCTGTCATACATCATTCTATTCACTTCTACTTAATTTAATCCCAATATCTGCCCACATGAGAAGACAGATGTTCAACGACGTGGCAGCTTCCACTGTTTCTTGCCTTTGAAAAACTTTAAACAGTTGAAAGAAATGATATCTTTCAGGCAGACCTCTTGGAACATCAAAAACTTTTGTTTGGGTTTGTTTCCCTGCTCCCTGCTCAGGTTTTGCTTTTTTTTTTTAATTTTTGTTAAGGGGGAAAAGAGGTATATAAAAGAATTCACGTGTTAACATCTGTCAGTCGGTTGATCAACATTTATTGAGTACCTAATATGTGCCAGGTGATGTGCCTTAATAATCTATTGTGAGATATTAACGTATAAAGAAGGTGTGGGGGAGGGGGTGTCCCCAATGACATCAGCAATGAGTCTACTCTTAAGCCTTGGATAATGATTTTGGAAATAGTTGTGAGTCATTCTGAGAGTCCTTCTTGTTTGGCGGTTGACTGAAGGTGTTGTGGTCTTCGCCGGGAGTCATAGGATCTTAGGATGGCCAAGTCTTAGGATTCTTAAACTACAGGATACTGGGACCACAGAACTATGCACAGTGTCAGAGCTAGAAAGGACCTTAGACAGCATATGTTAGCATATTCCAGAAAAGCGTCTAGAGAGCTCCTATTTGAACACCTTCATTGACACAGTCATTCTTCCTTGGATTGAGCCAAAAATCTTCTCTGGGCAACAGCCTTTTGTCTGTCACCTGGCATTAAGCATAACGCATCTTCCATATGCTACCCCTTCAAACATTTAAAGACAGCTATTGTGTCTGCCTAAATTGTCTCTATTGACCAATTATCCTTAATTCTTTCAATGGATTCTTTAATGGGTTAACTTCTATTCCCCTCATCATTCTTTTCCTCCTCCAAATTTGTTCCCATTAATCACAGACTTCCTAAAATGTGATGATGATGGTGATGACAATGACAGCATGAATATAACATTTTTAGATTTCATTTCATCTTCCTAATTACCCTTGGAGATAAATTCTATTATTATTACCATTTTATAGATGAGGAAACTAAGGTAAGCAAAGGTTAAGTGATTTCTAGAGTCACATAACTAGTAAATCTGAGGCTGGATTTGAATTCAAGACTTCTTGACACCAGGTCCAGCACTCTATTTATATTCTAAAAGTGGTTTGACAAACCCAGAAGACAATAGGAACTCTATAGTTTTTCCACATCAGCTATCGTATAGATTTAGAAGCAGGGTTTTCTCTCAGAAACTCTTCTGCTACTTGAGTGGTTGGTTTTCTGAACTCAAGTATGATTTTACATTTGATCCTATTAAGTTTCATCTTATAAGATTCAGCAGATCCATCTAGCCTGTTCAGATCCTTTTTGGATCCCAAGTGTGCCATCTAACAAGTGCATTGCCCTTCTTAGCTTACTGTTATCCACAAATTTGGTAAACATTCCATCAATGCCTTCATCCAAGATGGAGCCCTGATGATAGAATGATGATAGAATATGAGCTCTCTGAGGGTAGGGATTATTCACTTTTGTGTTTGCATCCTCAGGGCCTAGAATCATTCTTGGCACACAGTAGGAGCTTAATTAATACTTGGTGATTGATATCCAGGAAATTTCATTGTAAGAGAAAATATTCTTATCCATAGAGTGAAGAGGCATAGTTGGTGTGGCGGAAAGGCATCCTTGTAACTTTGAGCATCGAGCCTGGGGCATGCATGGTTTTCCTGCCTTACAGGACCCTATATATAGCCACAAGTAGTCACCACTGCTAAAAACTTAATTCTGCTTGTGGTCCTTGTATCTAGTCCCATTGAGCTGGGCTCACATTGGCCTATAACAAAGATGCCAGACATCCTCACTGATGAAAGAAACCATAAATCTTGTATAATATGACTGAGATTATATGGGAAACCAAGTCCAAACTCAGTATGATTATGATTTTTAAGGGAAAAAGAGAGAGAGACAGAGACAGAGAGACAGAGAGAGACAGAGAGACAGACAGAGAGACAGACAGACAGAGAGACAGAGACAGAGACAGAGAGATAGAGAGAGACAGAGAGAGACAGACAGAGACAGACAGAGACAGAGAAATAGAGACGGAGAGATAGACCTATGGAAAATGGAGCATTACATTAGAAGTCAGGACTGAGAAATGATAAATGCTAGTCCTGGCCCTGCTAATATCTATCCTTGGTGGCCCTGGACAAAATTATTTCTCTGCTCTGGGCCTTAGTTTCTTCATTTTTCAAATGTGGTACCTCAGAATCAAGTCCTTTGAGTTAGGAAGAACTTTAAACAAACAAATAAACAAGCATTTATAAGGCACCTACTACGTGCCGGGTGATGGGGATACACAGGCAAAAATGAAACAATTGATTCCCTTAAGGAGCTTAAACTCTAGATCATTTCATTTCACAGACAAAGAAACTGAGGCTCAAGGAATTAAATGACTTACCATGATTATACTGATAGGATCATAGATTTAACCCTGAAAAAGAACTCACATATCATTTAGTCCAATCTCCTAATTTTACGAATGAGAAAACTGAGACCCAGAGTTGTTTTTGTTGTTGAGTTATTTCAGTTGTGTCCAACTCTTTGGGACTCCATTTGAGGTTTTCTTGGCAGTGATACTGCAGTGGTTTGCCATTTCCTTCTCCGGCTCATTTTACAGATGAGGAAACTGAGGCAAAGCGGGTTAAGTGACTTGCCCAGCTAGTTGTATCATCCAAGAGAGTAGGCAGCAGGATGGGTTTTGAACTCAGGTCCTTTGTCTCCAAATGTAGGATACATTCAAGCACAGACAGAACACTCTTTTAAGATCACTCTGGCTATAAAGTTCTATGTGACAGGAAGAAATAGATGGATCCCAAGAATGAGATGGCCAACATAAGGTGGGATGGGGGGCACCATAGCCATTCACCCCCAAATAATGATCCTGACCTCAGTGAGAGGAAGCGTACTTTCAAGAAAAAGTTGATGCGCCTCTGTCTCCCCTTGCCTCAGTGACTACAAGTGTCAGGAATCTCATTGGCAGTTTGGGTCTCCGGGGGTCTTCCTCCCTCTCATAGCTGGCAATGCTTCAGTCAGGGAGTGGAGCGGAGGTCAGACTGGAGCGCAGGACTTGTGGCTGATCCAGATTAAGCCAGGAATCCTGGCCTGTCATCTCTCTTGGTCCTCCCCTGCCCCTCCTCCCATCTCTGGCTCTGGCCCAGTGAATTAGTGTTAGCACCAAAGCCTCCCCCAGGCCCCCAAGTGAAAAAGCAACATAGTATCAGAGGCTCAGCTCATGTAAGTGGATGTAGAAAAAGAAATCCCTCCCCTGAGGTTTGCTTCAACACTAACTGCTTTTCCAAGGCCTTGGAAGTAAGTACAGTATTTGAGTTCCTTGACTGAAGGCTTCCAGATAAGCCCCAAGCATATTGGATTCCAGCTGTCGATCTGGGAAACAGCTGGAGATCACATAACTGACACCTAAACAGAGGCAGGATTCCTCATGCAATCTACTCTCAGTTATCAGGGGAGGATTATCTGCTGGGCTCTTTAGTCACACTGTGTGCCTGGCACATAGCAGGTACTATTTAGATGCCTATTTCCTCCTTCCCTTTCCTCTCATGCCTACCAAGGGTCTTCTCCATCTCAGTGACTCTGCCAAGACCCAGACTGGCAGGAGGGCCAAGCTGATTGGGGATGGGGGACAGGGGATGGTGTCTGAGCATAGGACTGGAAGCCTCTAGAGCTAGGGTTGGAAGTGATATCAGAGGCCTCTCTAGTCCAACCCTTTCATTTTACAAATGAAAAAAACTGAGGCTGAGCAAGTTTTAGTGATTTGCTAAAGCTTATGTGATAGCAAACATCAGAGGTGACATTAGAACCCAGGCATTCTGGCTCAAGCTACCATACCATGTTGTACGAGTGCATGCCAAACAACGGAAAAGCTGTCATTAAATGCCTTTAGAAAAATGCCATTAAGGAGACTGACTTCAACTAGAGATAAGGGAAAACGTGCTAACAATTAGACCCAATAGAACTGTAATGGGTTGTAGTAAGTTCTCTATCACTGGAAGTTTCTAAGCAGCAAATGGATTTTTAGGGGTGTTGTAGAGAGGGATTGTTGCTCCACATTTGGAAGTTGGGGCAGTACATGGGGAAAGGCCCTGACCAGGGTTCAAATACCACCTCTAATATTTACCACCAGTATGACCTTGGGCAAGTCACCTAATTTCAATGACTGAACAACACGAAAGAATGAAAGTCGCACTACATAAGACAAGATCATAGGCAAAAAATAGAGGCACCTAGGTAGCTCAGTGGATAAAGCAAAGGGCTTTCAGTGAAGACTAATCCTAAGTTCAAATCTAGCCTCAGACGCTTAATAACTGTGTGAACCTGGGTAAGACACTTAACTTCTGTCTGCCTTGGTTTTTTCAACTATAAAATTGGTATAATAATAGAACCTACCTCCAGTGAGGATCAAATGAGATAATCTTTGTAAAGTACTTTGTTCATCTTAAAATGTTATATGTTAGCCTATCATCATCACCACCATCATTAATTATTCTCTGGCATAGTTGGGGCCATGTTTATTTATCTTTGCATCCCTTCCCTCACCTCCACCCCATACATAGTTCTAGACAAGAACTCTGTTTGTAGTAAGTATTCAACAAGCACCCATTGGTTGCTTGTCTCTCTTCTATCCCTTAGCAAGACCAGCTCCTTTCTAGACACTGTCCTTGGGCTACTCAAAGCCCCATCCAGACCCCTTCCCTGGGCAGTATTCCTGTGCCAGCTGCAGCTCTAGCTCTCAGATATGCAAGCGTCTTTAAAAGTCCCAGATTTAACATCTACTAAAAGAAGAAACCTATCCGTGGCAAACCATACCCAAATATTGGCATCCAGCCTTTCCTTAAAGGCATTCAGGGAAGGGAAACATAC
>JAQQSZ010007602.1:0-13264 GCA_028646595.1 Phalanger gymnotis | reverse complement strand
ATGATATCTAGGCTCTTTTTTTGACAGTGGCTTTCAGGTAGTCCAATAATTTTTAAATTCTCTCTCTTGGATCTATTTTCCAGGTCAGTGGTTTTTCCAATGAGATATTTCACATCGTCTTCCATTTTTTCATTCGTTTGGTTCTGTTTGATAATATCCTGATTTCTCATAGTATCTTATTCTGAGATGGATTTTTCCAGACTTGGAAGTGACCTTGTAAATTTGTGAAGTTCTAGTTCCTTTTTGTTCAAAGCTAACTGGCAGGAAGGAGAACATTCTCTGCCAACTTCTCTAGTATTCTTGGAGAAGAAAATCATGAACAAGAGGACTGCGAATTGAACGGATAGTACAAAGCACTATGAAATAAAACAAGGAATGTCTATTTGTTAGCCCTAATAACTACGTTGTGATTTGATGATGTTGACATATTGGCCTTCTGAGGGTGTATATTAATAGTCATAGTTACTGAATTCTGTTTTAAGTTGTTCTTTCAATATATCTTGTAAGTTGTTTGTGTCCTTTAGCATTTCTTTTGTGTTAGGCAATTAAATACCTGTCCCATACTTGATTCTGTTTTACTCCTTCCTTTAAGGAAACCTAGACATGAGCCATAAATTGAGCTTTAGAGAATTTATTCCAGGGTTACTGGATTGGTGGTTTAAGGAGCTGAAGCATGTGAAGAAGGAAATCCTAGCCAGGCTCTGGTAGGACTGAACCCAATGTGAATTGTTTATAAAGGTCTAGAAAAGTTGGCCACCTTATGGTAAAAGAGTGAAGATAGTGCTCCAGCCCTGTAGCCTAGTAGCAGTTTCTTCTTTCTTGCTAGTTTAGTCACTAGTAGCAGTTAGTGTGGCTTTAAGCAAGTTACATAACCTCTAATCAACACACTCCACCCTGGTCATACCCTCCTCATCCCAGTGGTTCTCAGTTTTTCTCATTTAAACACCATTTCCCATAACCTACTGCCAAATTCCTTATTTCCATTCCCTCAATTGGCATGTCCTACTCTAAAGCTACCAACCCCTTTTATTGTACTTTCTGGAATGCCTGTTCCATAATCAACAAACTTACTTTCATTTTAAATCTTTTCCTTCTCCATTCCCTCTATCTATTGACTTTCCCAGAGACTAAGCTCCCTCCTGATACCACAACCTCTCTGGCTGCCTTTTCCAGATCTGGCTATTCTTTCACTAATTTCTATCAACTTACTGATCTAGGTCAGGGAGTCTGAATAATCCTTACTCTCCATTGCCACTTCTAGCTTCTCCTTCTAACATCCTCACTTGGAAGCATCTTCCCCTTTGAGGTTCAGTAGATCCCTACTGAATCTCATATACCCCAATCAAAATTCTAGTAATTATCTGTCGATATCTATCTCCTCCACTTTGCATTTGCTGCTCTTCTAGGCTTCACTTCCAGGGGACAAGATGGCTGGGAGGGCCATGATAAGCCCATCTCTTCTATCTTATCACCATGCTGCCAATTCAAATCTTGACACTACCTTCTTTAGCTTCTTCTCCCTTCTGTTTAGGGAGCTGGAGGGTGGAGTACCAAACTCCTCCCAAAGCCTTCCTTTATAGTGGACAGAAATTGTATTTTCAGCCCATTCCACTTTACATCTGCTACTCTGCCCGGTTTCACTTCTGTCAAATGAGATGCACTGGGTACCTCATGGTTTCCCCTTCCCTTCCTGTTTCTTTTTGTGTGTTGTTTTTCCTCATTAGATTATTTACTCCTCAAAGGCAGAGATTGTCTTTCTTATTTGTACCCTCGGAGTTTAGCACAGTGACTGGCATGCAATAGGTACTTAATAAGCATTTATTGAATAGCATTGAAACAAGAACATTCTCCATTCTTCAACAGTTTCAGTGTTCACCTTACAGCCTTTCTCTCCTCCCCTACTCCTGCCCTAATCCTAGAGGACTTCATCATACATATTGATGCTCCTTCAAACACCCTAAACCCCTAGTTCATCAATATATACCTTTTTATGACCTATTCCTTCACCCCATCTTAGCCACACACAAAGATGATCACATACAAAAACAACACACAAAAAGAGACAGTATAGGGAGTAGTGGTGAGAGAAGGGGCAGGAAATTCTTTCCCTTGATCATATCATCATCTGCAAATGTTCCACTTCCATGTTTATTATTCTTAAATTCCCTGACTTGATCACAATCTATTATTAGCCTACTTCTCCCTCTGCTTTGCACACCCAAGAACCATTCCTTACTCATAGTGGCCATGACTACTAATACCTACACCCCATAGTTCTGTCCCAGGCCATCACCATTACACTAGCTACACATTGCTCTTTTCCCAATAATGGCCCCTTGGTGAAAGTTCAGTTTTATTCCGTCCTTTCTTCTTGAGTTTTTTATGCTCTTGTCATATCAACAATCTTGTCCTGTAAACTCTCAGACTTGGATCACCACACCATCTGCTGCCTTTGTTCCTATACATATACTGCTGCACAAAGCTGGAGAAAATCACAAAACTGTGCTGACTAGATTCACTATGAACTTATATTTATGTATAGGGTATTCCAGGAGGACTAGCACCTCTGAAATGAGAGCTTACAAAGACCTTTTCAAATCTGCTCATCCACCTTTGGTGTCCACCTGATTCACCCAACTCTCACTTGTGGCTCCAAGAAGCTATAGCATGGTCACACCATGGCAAACCATCTCAGCAGATGGGCTAAACCAGGCTGAGGTTAACCAACAGGCCTCAAACCCCTCAGTGAGTTAGGCAGTGGGGCTATCCCAAGCATGTGAAGCCTTCCTCTGGTGGAATGAGTGGATGAAAACAATTTGTTCCAATGGCCATGAAGGGGGCTGAAGCAGGTTCTGTGGAGTGCTTAGAGCCTGGTCAGACATCAAAGACACCAAGGTCTTGCACTGCATCCTGAGTCATCAGCAGTCATCCTGATTTTTATTTTGCCACTTGACTTCAATGACTCTGGAAGAGAGAGTGAGGCTGATGACTTTGTGCAACTCTGCCTCACTTAAATCTAATTCATGCATGAGTCAAGACATCACTCCATGATGTCATTGGTCCTCTTCAAAACAACAACACCAACAGCCTTTCACTGTTAAAAAGCAATTGTTTTCCAACACCCTAATTTATTCCCACAATCCCATTTACTAGAAAGGCTCTTCCAAATCTTTTCAGCCCTCTTCAAATCTCTCATGTCACCACCCTTTCCCCTCACCCTTTAGCTGAGAACCTTTCCTCATATTTTACTGAAAAAACTGAGGTCATTTGCCAAGAGCTACCTCTGTTTTTCCTTCTCCTCCTTCTGCTCTTCCCTCACTTCCTTATCTCACATCATCTAGATGCTTTCTGCCAGTATCTCCTCCTTTCCCCCTGTTTCACATGAAGAGGGGCCCCCTTCATGGGCCCAAACATACCCATGTCTCCCCCATCCTTTAAAAAAAACCCTTAAATGGGAATTTGGAACTCAAAAATTAAAAAAGAATGTTAAAAATTGTTTTTACATGTAATTGAGGAAAAATAAAATATTAAAGAAAAAATCCCTCAAATATTCCATCTACCCCCATGAGCTATCATCTCATATCCCTCTGCCTTTCTGTGGTCAAACTCCTTGAGAAGGCCAGCTTCAACAAGTGCCTTTCACTCTTTTCTTAATTCTCTAAAGTCTGACTTCTGACCTCATCATATAACTGAAACTCTCTCTCCAAAGATGTAAAGATCTCTTAATTGCTAAATATAAGTTGTGTTTTCTCAATTCTTCTCCTTATTGGCCTCTCTGCTGCCTTTGATACCATTAGTCACCCTCTTTTCCTTGAGAACCTGTTCTTTTAAAATTTTTTATGACATCACTCTCTCCTGGTTCTCCTCCTACCAATATGATTCCCTTTTCTTAATCTCCTTTGCTCGATCTTTATCTAGATCATGTCCACTAGCCATGGGTGTCCCCCAGGAATTTGTCCTGGGTTTTCTTTAATTTTCCCTCAGTACTGCATCTTTTGGTGATTTTATCAGTTCCTGTAGATTAAATTATCTTCTCTATGCCAATAATTCTCAGATCCACTTAACCAGTCCTAACTTCTCTGCTGACCTCCAGTCTTACATCTACAATTGCTTACTGGACATGTTGAACTGGATATTATGTGCCTATCTTTAAATTTAACATGTCTAAAACTATACTTTTTTCCTCCCAAATCTTTCCCCCTTCCAAACTTTCCTATTACTATTGAGGACATTACCATCCTCCCAGTCACGCAGGCTCAAAACCTAGATCTCATCCTGGACTCCTCACTCCCACTCATTCCCCATATCCAATCTGTTGCCACAGCTTGCTGACCTTATCTTCATAATATTTCTTGTATATACCCTTTTGTATGCATGTCAGACACTACCATCCCTGTGGTGCAGGCTCTCTTCTCTTCACACCTGGAATATCACAATATTCCCCTCTTTGGTCTGCTTGCCACAAGTCTCTCCCCATTCAGTACATCCTCCATTCAGCTATCAAAATGAGCTTCCTAAAAGCACAAGTCTGATCATACCATCACCCTACTCTTTGATTGGCTGTTATTGTGGAACTGAAACTCAGTATACCTTCAAAAGGCTATTTCTCTTAAGCTGTTCGTTCTTGCTTGACATTTTCACCGAAGGTATCCAGTGAGAGCCAATGTTGTGAGATGAAATGCCTTGGGCCTTCTCTCTTCTAAGGGTAACATTTGGCCTTGTGAAATGGGCCTCAGTCTTGTGTCTGCATTCGTTCTTTTTCATTTTATGTGAAAGGATTAGAGATTGATATTGTGAGTTTTGAAAGGCTAGGGGCGAGACAATCCAGCATCCTGGTACCTCAGCATTTAGGTTTTACACTAGCCCAGCTATCTCTGAAGACCAAAGAATGACATTGGCTCTTTAGGATTCACCCCAGTAGTAGCTGAGGTGAGCACTCAACTGGCAGCAATGCCACATTTGGACATACACAAGGAGAAATCTTTTTTTTTAAACTGATCTCAGCTCTCTTTTCCCAGACTCCATGGTAGGACAGGGGGAATTGTGTCCTCAAGGTGTTAGGGGAAATATTTGTATCTTTGTTCTTGCTAAATCTTTGGCATTATTGTCCCATTGTAAAATTAATTGGTGTTGTGTTTAAATGGAACTGGGGCACTATTCACTGGCACCTAAGGGAGGAAGCACCAGTGGTAAGGGCTCAAACTGACAGCATTAGAGAAGAAACACCAAATCCCCTCAGAGTATCCCTAAAATCTTTTTTGGGGGTGGGGAAGATGTTGTTACTCTTATTCCTTGAAAGAACCAGAGAAGGCTCACTACATAAAGTTGAATCAATATGATATGGAGACAGTCCTAGCTTCATGAAGATTATACCAGGGGACATAAATTATGATAGATCTCACCATGCTATACAATTTGAAGAAAGGTAATAGTTTTTAAGTCTGTTGTCTGACAACTGGCTTAGCTAAATTCAAAGAAGCTTATCACAAGTACAGCGTCTGGTTTTTTTCCAGCCACAACTCTTTTTTTAAAAAAATAACATTACTTTTCTTTTTAAATTTTGAGTTCCACATTCTCTTTTCTTTCCCCTCCAGAAGGCAAGCAATATATTAATTATACATGTTAAATCATGCAAGATATATTTCTATACTAGAATATTACTCCATTAGAATAATATTAGCTTATTCTGTATTAGAATATTATTGTGTTAGAATAATATTAGAATATTATTCAAGGTTAGATTAATATTATACATATTGCAAAAAAAGCAAAAAAATTAAAGTGAGCAAATTATACTTCAATTTGTACTCGTAATTCATCAGTTTTCTCTTATGTTGTTGGATTCTTATTTCTAATCCATTCTGCTCTCTGCTTCTGTTTTATGGGTGAGCTCATCCCATTCACATTCACAGTCATGATTACAGTCATTCCTCAACATTCTCAGGTTTTACATTTGCAGTTTTGGTTATTCACAGATTGGTCATTGATAATCAAATGGGAATTTTTGGAGATTGGCTGTGCATTGCAGAAAATCATGGATGATGCACATACATAATGAAAACTAGAAAACATTAGTAAGTCATAAATGTATAAATACTGCATATCTTAACATATTTTACAATAAGTATACATGCATAAATTTATTATAAACAGTTTAATTTTCTTAAAAGTTTCTGTCCACTAAAGAACTATTGGCTCTCTTTGGGAACATATGCTTTTTCTCTCTCTAATTATTCAGATGCAGTGACATGATTTTCTCCTCCAATGATTGTTGTATCTTGTGCTTTTTGTAGGAGAAGAAAATCTCTGAAGCAGTTGTTGCAGTTGTTGTTACTACAGCTACACCAGCACCTTCAAGGACTGCCAAGTGTGGAGGCACCAATCTCTCTTGAGTTGAAACTGAAATTTTTTTATGGGTGCAGTGTGGTTGTGTGTGTGTGTGTGTGTGTTTGTGTGTGTGTGTGTGTGTATGAAATAAATATGATCAGAATCATTAAAAATAAAGTTTTGGGATGGGGTCTAGAGTTATTTGTGGTTATTCATATTTGAGGGGATCCTGTGCCCTCAACCTCTGGAAACATCAAGGAAAGATTGTATTGCATATTTCCCTCCATTCCAGTTTCTTCTGTTTTTTCTTCTCTCTCTTTTTTCTAACCTGTCCCTGCTCAAAAGTCTACCATATCTCACTGCAGAATCGTCTCAGATTTTCTGCCAATTTTTTTTTTTGCAAAAAAGTGCAAGGCAACCCTTATGTGAAGCTTAAAAATTGTGCTGGTTTTACTCAAAAATCATTTATTACTAAACTATCTTTGGTGCAAGATTAGGATGCATGGAATACTTGTGAATATATGTTAAAATTGAATACTGAATTCTAGGAAAGTGGCTTACAATGTGTGAGATATATATACATATCCATACGCCACTGATAAATACATTGCTGCCCTGTTTACCTTTTAAGTGGCATGATGAACAGAATCATACCATGCAAAGATTATGTGATGAAAGGTTATAAACCAATTTTTGGACTGAAAAAACATGGTGCAGTGATTATGTGTTGATGACGATTATGAGGTGAAATACGATATTTTGCTTCTAACCACTACCGTCCTTAATCAGGCCTCCTTTTTATCAGTTCCCTCCTCCTCCCTTACCCTTGCCATTTCTTCTTATCTCCTACCCATCCTATTTCCCTACTGGGTAAGATAGATTTCTATACATGACTTAGTGTGTGTGTATGTGTATGTGTATGTGTGTATACACACATATGTGTGCATACATATATATGTGTGTATATGTGTATTGTACACATATAAAATATATCATATATACATATATGTATGTGTATATGTACATATATGTATATATATACATATATATATATACATATATACACATAGTATGTGTGTATAATCTTTTTACTTTGAAACAATTCGGAAGACAGCGAAGTTCAAACATTGCCATCCATTCCTGTATCTTCAGCTTCATTGTAAAAGATTTCTTGTGTGCCTTTTTTATGTGAGAAAATTTTCCTTATTCTTCCTCTCCCTTTTTTCCTTATCTAAGTGTATCCATCTTTCTCACCCTTTCATGGATTTTTTTTTTTGGCAATCATTCCAACATAAATAACTCACACCCATGCTCTCCTTCATGATGTGATCAGTGGATTCTTTCAATTTCTATTTTACTTCTGGATCTAAGATCTCAGAGCAGATTTCCTTGATGATTTCTTGAAGTGTGATGTCTAGGCTCTTTTACTGATTATGGCTTTCAGGTACTTTGTAATTCTTAAATTATAAGCTTGTCCTCTTTTGGCACATTGATGATAAGGATCTCCATGTCTTCATAAAATTTTTCTTTGACCTCGTCAGGGTTTGTCATGGTGGGAGCATAGGCACTGATGATAGTGGCATGAAGTTTTCCTGCAAGTGGCAATAGCTTTGTCATGAGCCTGTCATTCACTCATTTTGGCAGGTTATCCCCAGAAGTTCAAAGATGCCTCCATTGTCCTTCTCTATAAAGGTAAGGGAAATTGATTGTCCTGTGATAATCACAGGGGGGTCTTTTTGTTAGGAATTGCTGGGAAGATTCTTGCCAGAGTCTTCCTTAATAGGCTGATCTTTCACCTTGAAGATGGTCATCTCCCTGAGAGCCAGTGTGGCTTCAGAAAAGACCGAGGAACAGTTAATATGGTGTTTGCTTACCGACAACTCCAGGAGAAATGCCAGGAGCTGAACAAAGGTCTGTATACAACATTTGTAGATATGACCAAAGCCTTTGATACTGTTAGTTGTGAGGGCTTATGGGAAATTATGTCAAAATTTGGTTGCCCGGAGAAGCTCATCAGCATTGTACATCAATTTCATGACAGCACGCTTGCTTGAGTCCTAGATAATAGACAATGCTCTTGTGCCTTCTCAGTCACTAACGGAGTGAAAGAAGGCTGTGTGCTTGCTCTCATGCTTTTTAGCATGTTTTCAGCCATGTCATTAAATGCTTTCAATGAGGATGAACATGGCATCAAGGTTAGCTGCCACACTGATGGTAAATTCTTCAACTTGAAAAGACTGCAAGCCAAGACCAAAGTGGAGGGAGTGCTGGTGCATGATTTTCTGTTTGCAGATGATTGTGCACTCAATGCAGCCTCTGAAGCTGAGATGCAATGAAGCATAGATCAATTCTCTGTTGCTTGTGCTAGTTTTGGCCTAACAATTAACACCAAGAAAACTCAAGTGCTCCATCAGCCACCACCACACCATCCATACATGGAACCATCAGTTACAGCAAATGGAGAAGTTCTGAATGCTGTGGATAAGTTCCTTACCTTGGTTGTGTACTTTCCAAAGATGTACACATTGATAATGAGGTTGAGGCATGCATTGCCAGAGCTAGCTTAGCGTTTGGGAGGCTCCAAAGGAAAGTATGAGAGAAAAGAGGTACTAGACTGATTATCAGACTGAAGGTCTACAGAACTGTGGTGCTGACCTCATTGTTGTATGTCTGTGAAACCTGGACAGTTTACCAGCACCATGGCAGGAAACTGAATCACTTCCATTTGAATTGCCTTGGGAAGATTCTGAAGATCACCTGGCAGGATAAGCTATCAGACACTGAGGTCCTTACATGAACTAAACTACCAAGCATTCAAACTCTGCTTCAGAGAGCCCAACTCTGATGGGCTGGCCACATTGTTCCAATGCAAAACCTCTGCTTGCCAAAAAGGCTATTTTGTAGAGAACTCACACAGGGAAAGTGTTCACATGGTGGTCAGAAGGAGCAATACAAGGACACTCTCAAGGTCTCTCTCAAGAACTTTGGAACTGATTGTGTGACATGAGAGACATTGGCACAGGACCCCTCAGCATGGCACTCTAACATCAGAGAAGGCGCTGTGCTGTATGAGCAAAGCAGAATTGAAACAGCTCTAAGGAAACGCAGGATGTGCAAGTTTGGAGTATCCACCCCAAATGTTCACACGGACTATTTGTGCCAGATGTGTGGTAGAGCATTCTGAGTCTGTATTGGCCTGCCTCAGTATTGGCCTGATCAGCCACAGTCGGACACATTGAATCTTGACTCAAGCATAGTGATGTCATTTTGGTCCTCTTTGAGAACTAAGGACAACCACCAACCAACTGACCAATCAATTCTTAAATTATTTGCCCTTGATCTATCTTCTAAGTCAGTTGTTTTCTCATAAGACATTCCACATTTTCTTCTTTTTTTATTCTTTTGATTTTGTTTTATTAAGTCTTGATGTCTCATGGAGTCATTAGCTTCCTGTTGCCCAATTTTAATTTTTGAGGAATTTTTTTCTTCAGTGAATTTTTGTACCTCTTTTTCTATTTGACCTATTCTGCTTTTTAGGGAATTCTTGTCTTCAGACAATTTTGTGCCTCTTTTACCATTTGGCCAATTCTGTTTTTTTTTTCTTTTAAGGTGTTATTTTCTTAGGTTTTTTTAGGCCTCTTTTACCAAACTGGTAATTTACTTTTCACAATTTTCTTGCATCGCTCTCATTTCTTTTCCTATTTTTTCCTCTGTTGCTTTTATCTCTTTCTTTAACTCTCCTAGGATCTCTTGTTGGGCTTGTGTCCAATTGCATTTTCTTTGAGGTATTGGTTGTAGCTTTTTTTGTATTATTGTCTTCTTCTAATTTTGTGTCTTGGTTTTCTCTGCCACCGTAGTAGCTTTTTATGGTCAAATTCCTTTTTTGTTTCTTTGATCATTTTTTCCAGCTTATTTCTTGATTTCAAACTTTATTTTACAATTGAGTACTACTCAATTAGGGTTGGGAGGCACTGTCTCAAGCTTCAGGCTTTTTCATGCTGCTGTTTTCAGAACTAGTTCTGGGGATCTACAAGTTTTTGGTGCTTTCATGGTGTTATGATTTCAGGAGAGATGTGATCGCTGGCTCCTCTTGGCCTTGGAACTGTGTCTGCTCTCTCGTGATCAACCACAAGCACTCCTTTCTGCTTTGAAATTGTGTTCCAGAAATGCCTATTGGCAATAGAATTGCCAGTCAGTGCTAGCTGCACATAGTGCCAGCAAAAGGTCCCCTATAATCTATTTCTGACCAATTGTCTGACCCCTTTACTTACTTTGGGCTGAGAACTCTTGGAGCTGCTGAGATATAGATTGTTGCCTCTGTATGTGTGCGCTCAGGACAGGGGTCTTCACCCTGGTGTCACAGACCTCTTCTGCAGACCTCCTAACTTTTCTTAGGTCAGAAAAATGACCTACTCTGTTTTTTTGTTGTCTCTGCTGCTCCAAAATTTGATTTGAGTCCTTATTTTAAAATTGATTGGAGGGGAATACTGAAAGAATTCATCTGGGTTGCTGCCTCTATTATGCCATCTTGGCTCTGCCCTTCCACAGCAATTCTCAAAGACCATTTATGAAGTTAGGGAGGAGTTTTGATCTACATCTATAGAGGGAATACCTACACTAGCAAAATTATAGCTATATGTAGTATTGGATAGTGATAATAAATACTTTAGTTTCTGTTTTGTTGTCCCATAAAGGACAATACCTATTTATATCAGAAGAGTCTGTCTTAGATTTTAAACACCCACAGGTCAATAACCAATGCAGGAATTTATTTTGCTTGACTCTTGACTACATATTCATTATAAGGGGTTTTGATTTTTTTTTCCATTTTTCCTCCAAGTTGGGGATAGGTAGGAGAAATTAAATTTCATTAATTGAAAATGTATATTTTGTGATGTGATTACTACTAGAATTTCCCTTTCTCCTGATGTGAAAGTAACCCAGCTTTTTGTTTGTTTGTTTTTTCTGTTGTTCACCATTCCCCCACACTCCAAGGTTGTGACTTGATTGGTTAAGGTGCTTGGTAGCCTATGGCTATATTGACTTGATTTCCTGGTCACCTAAGGACATAAAAACTTCTATCCATATGGAATGAGAGCTCTTCAGATGGACATGTCCCAAAGACCTTCAGGTCATCATACCCTGCCCAGATGGCTAGACTCATTTCAGTATAAAGCTGAGGGGAGCCTCTTATACCCACACTAAGTGATGCCATATCCACGTTGAATGTCTTTTATGTGAGATAGCTAAATAAACCTCACTTTGTTTCCTGTTAAATAATCTATGGATATCTCATTTTGTTTCCACACTGAACCTTAACTAGCAGAGTACTGTCCTTAGGCAGGCCCACCTATTGCTATATCATCACCTCAGATAGGCATTTGATAATTAACTTCAATTTATGTGAATTTTTATAACAAAGAGCCTTCTGCTCATTTGATTAGTAAGCTGATAAATACACGTACATAGATACATACAAATACTTACACATATACATGTACATATGTACCCATGTGCATACATATGCACAAATAGGTATATGGCTATACTCACGTATTCATATATGCTTATATAATATATGTGTATGTACATATATATGTATATATATATACACGCATATGGTCAATTTTCAAAGAATCCCCACATAATTGAAAATATTTCACCCTAATAGCCATAGGAGCACAGGAAAATTTGTCCTTATGGATTCGGAAGGCTCATCAGACTTTGAATATGTCTCACGGCCATTATTAGTATCGCAGTCAAGAAGTTGAGATGGAAAAGGTGGAAGCAATTCAACTGAATTAGCACTGACTCAAGAGCATAACCTGAAAGTTACTTTTCAAAACTAGCCATTGTTTTTGGTTTGTTTTTGTTAAGTAAAAAGAAAGTTATGACTTTTTTTTTTGCTTTTTCAATTTTGCAAATCCAAGAAAATAAGAATGTTTTAATATACAGAGAAAAAGAATTGTATGTGAAATCCCTATTAGGGTCTGCTTAAGCTTTTTAAAGTGTGTGTGTGTGTGTGTGTGTGTGTGTGTGCAGTGTGTGTGTACACACACATACGTAAACTACGTAGACATATACAAATATATGCATGGGTCTGTATATATACTACACGTGTATATTCACACATTTACAAAGACATATGAAAATATAACTATATGGAGGTGTATGCTTATGTTTATCAAGTTCAGAAAGCAAATGATATGGTTTTATAATATACAATATTGTTACATAGATGTGTATATATTAATATATGTACAGCTGCATATACGTACATGTGTATGTATATACACACATAGGTAGCTATGTGTATACCTGTAAATCTGTACATATATTTATTTGTATATATGTACATACATATATGCTACTCATCCTAAGACTTAGTATATTAAATAGTTCCTAAATCATCTTTCTGGTCTACTTCCCCTGAATAGCAGTTTTCTTGAAACACCTCTGAGCTTTGAGGTTGTTTGGAGGTCAAGTTATTACAGGGCATGGGGCAATTTGTATATAGAATGTGATAATAAAATGAATTATCTCTATGTCTTACTGTTAAGACTATGTTTTAGTATTTTGGCAAACTTATGAGTCAAAGTAGCATTTTAGTTTTCAAACAACAAAAATCAGACTCAAAGTAAAAAAAAAGTATTTAAATTTATAGTAATTCATCATAAATTTTAATGTGAGAGCATTTATACTCATGTTATTGGTAGAAAAAAATAACCCAAGAAAATATTTAACAGCTGCATTTCAAACATTTTAGAAAGTGTATGTAAAAATTTTTAATAGTTTCCCCAATTGAGAAGTGGTCAAAGGATATGAACAGACAGTTTTCAGAGGAAGAAATTAAAGATATCTATAGACATATGAAAAAATGTTCAGAATCACTACTGATTAGAGAAATGCAAATCAAAACAACTCTTAGATACCATCT
>JAQQSZ010007600.1:0-13265 GCA_028646595.1 Phalanger gymnotis | reverse complement strand
TTTTTTTTCCCTCAATTTCCTTAAGCATAAAGTAAGGTTTGAATAAGACTCATATATTCAGAGCTAGAAGGGACCTTAAAGGCTATCTAGTCCAACTCCTTTATTTTACAGATGAGGAAAGCGAGGCCCAGAGAGTTTAATTGATGTGCCGAATGGTATGCAGTGTCAGAGGCAGGATTTGAACACAGGTGCAAAGCCAGTGCTCTTCTCATTATACCAAATCCTGTGATTTCTACCTATAAAACAAGATTGTAAATTCTTATTGGCCTGGTTTATATAGATGAAAGTTCTCATATCTATCCTTGATAATTCTCATTTGTTTATTTATATATTTTATATCTTCTCATACTGCAAGATCCTTGAGCACAGGGTCTATGGCAGCTTGCATCTTTGCATTTTCATCATCTTATACATAATAGATTTTATGGTTCTATGATTTCATTTATGGGGGAAATTTTAAAATACCATCCATTCATCCATTTATCTATCTATCCATATGAATATATCCAGTGAATTCTATGTTCTGGGAACTATATAGTATGACTGATTGTTATCTTTGACTTCCCATATATTCTCAGCAGAGAATTTACTCAATATACTGAGATCCTTCCTCTAGACATTTTAGAATTGTGTGGATGTGGGCTGTCCATCCGTCATAGCCATATGAGCTGACCATTTCATTTTCCACTGTCCAACGTCTTATATATGTGTTAAGTCAAAGGTCTATGTTTGGCCTGAAGCCTGATTAAAGAGGCAAACTCAGGAAGAAAAAGTTAGAATAAAAGAAGTTTATTAAAACACCAAGGCAGAAAAGCATTGGTGAGCTGCCTAACTGGGCCAATTCAAACTGGGCATTGTTTCCATAGAATGAAGTGTCTTCCATACAAGGGCAAAGACCTTTGGATTGGATAATGCA
Source organism: Phalanger gymnotis (assembly GCA_028646595.1). Taxonomy (NCBI): domain Eukaryota; kingdom Metazoa; phylum Chordata; class Mammalia; order Diprotodontia; family Phalangeridae; genus Phalanger; species Phalanger gymnotis. The sequence continues at coordinate 12,349 of JAQQSZ010007600.1, read as the reverse complement.
ATCATGAGGAGGTAGGGTTTGTGTTGCCTCAGTTCCTCCCTAGGTATTAATTAGCTACTTGCACTTGAAATGAGGAGAAAGGGTAAGTGACCATGTATAGCATCTGCTAACTGTCTGTTACTCATGAGGAAATATAATTAGTGCTAAGTAGATAGGATTAGTAAATTTAGACCCCTTATCTCTTGAAGGCTGGCTGAATGTAGCCAAAGCTGAGCAAGATTGAAACATGGAGTGATTTCAGAATGATTTTGCATTAGTGACTGATTTTACATACATACTTCTTCTTTCTCAATTCTTCCTTGTTCATATGTTGTAGCCTGAAGTCTATTGCCCTTTGGGTAACCTTCAACATTAATTCATTAAATCAAACACTAGGCACTTCATGAATATTTGTTGGATTAACGATATCAGTCTTCCTTCTGTTGCCTATTGGGAAAAACTGCTAATTCCATATTCTGGCATTTTGTCATCCTCCACAATCTGGTTCCAACTTATTGTTATTGCCTAACTGCACATTGCTCCTCTTTATATATTTGCTATTCTAGGCAAACAATAAGAGATTCCCTGAAGGTCATAACCCATCTGCCTCTTCTTGACATTTACCCCACCTCTCACTAGAAAACTTCCTTTGTCTTCTCTTTCACAAGCAATATTTTTCTCTAATTCTCAGCACTGATGTTCTCTTCCCCAAGAAGTCTTATTTTTATCTTAGTTACTGATATCCCCTTCCTCATCAGAGTAAAGCATATTTAATTTTTTGTCTGCACGTTGCCAGCTGTCAATAAAATGTAAGTACCTGTAGGGCAGGATTCTCATTCCTTTTGTTTTTGGCTTGGCATTCCTATTACCTAGAGCAGTGCATTGCACACAACAGACGCCTAATAAATGCATTTCATTGAATTGACTTGAATATTTTATTAAAATTTTAAATTTGTTCTAGTGAAAAATTCAGGAACATTTGAAGCCATCGCTGAATGCCAACACTTATGCAAATAAGATGCAATTGCTAAGGGCACAAAATCTGCCTCTACTACAACATTCCTGGGTAGCAAGGGTGAATTCATTTGATTGATTCTGAACCTACTTTTAGACTCTCTGCAGTGTTCTAGGATTTCCTTCAATCAGCACTATATCTTGTACAAACCAGAGCTTTTAAAAGTCTTCATTACCTCCTAGAAATCTGTCTACTAGATAACATCCATGCTTGTAAAGAGTTGGGCAAAGCAAGTACTAAATAGATGTGAGTTATTATTATTATTTTAAATTTAGTATTTCATCCCCCCCAGTTACACATAAAAGCAATTTTCAACATTAATTTTAAAAACGAATTCCGAATTCTTTTACTCCCTCCTTACCCCACTCATTGAGAAGGCAAGCAATTCGATATAGGTTATACATGTGTAGTCATGCAAAACGTATTTCCAAGTTAGTCATGTTATAAAAGAAAACATAGACCAAAACAAATGTCTAAGAAAAATAAAGAAAGTAAAAAAAATATGCTTTGATCTGTATTCAGACTGCATCAGCGCTTTCTCTCAGGATAGATAGCATTTTTCATTATAACTCTGTCAGAGTTGTCTTGGATCATTATATTGCTGAGAAAAGTGATGGTGATGTCATTGGAATGTTAATTCAAAGAAAGGATCTTTCCCATCCATTAATAAGCCTATGTGGCTTGCTTGAGTCACATGGAAGCCAGAGTCACATGAGTCTGTGGTGGGAGGAGCTTACTGAATGGGTGGAAAAGGAAGGGGTAGAGGAGTAAGTTGGAGTGATTTGGAACTTGGGGAGAGACAGGAGGCAGAGAGTGCAGAACTGCTAGTGTGAGTGAGAGATGGAGTGATTGTGCTGAAGGGAGTTCATTTGTGGGGAGACCTGATGGAAGGAAAGTTTTAGGAGGGCAATGCCCCCTTAATTGATAATGTGTATAGATTTCTTTGTTACTATGATGGATTTGGCTTCCTGCTGTTTAAATAAATGTTTTGGTTTCATCTGCTATGTAGAGAGTCTTTATATCTCATGATTCAAACCTGGGAATATACCAGCATATTCATAGCAGCTGCTATGGGTATCACATTGGTAATATATTCATTCATAGTTGATCATCTCATAATATTGCTGTTATTGTGTACAGTGTCCTCCTGGTTCTACTCATTTCACTTTGTATAAGTCCATGTAAGTCTTTCCAGGGTTTTCTGAGAGTATCTTGTTCATAATTTCTCATAGCACAGTAGTATTCTATCTCAATCAAATACCACAGCTTATTAAGAAGGATTCTGGTAAGAATTTTGGCATCAATGACTAAGACAGACAACTCTCTATAATTGATACAGGACAATCTATTTCCTTTACTTTTTAGAGATTGGATAATGGAGGCATCCTTGAACTCCTGGGTGATGACCTCCTCTTGCCATATAACCCAGAAAATTTCACTCAGTTTTGGTATGAGTGACGGACCCCCACCCTGTAAATCTCAGCTGGAATAGAATCAGTACCAGATTCTTTACCACAGGAGAGGAACATGACATTAAAAATCTCTTCTTCATTTGGAAATTTGGCTTGAGAGGGATTGACTTCAACCTGAGGTAAATGATTAATGGCTTCAGCATTGATTGATGGTGGTATAATTACTTAAAAGACCATTTTAAAGAGAACTCACACGAATCAAGTGCTCACACAGTGATCAGAAGAAGTGATACAAGGACTCTCAAGGTCACTCTGAAGAAGTTTGGAATTGATTACATGACATGGGAGACATTGCAACAGGACCACATGGCATACCCTCATCAAAGAAGGCACTGTGTTCTATAAGCAAAGCAGAAATGAAGTAGCTCAGAAGAAACAGATGTGGAAATATAGAAAACCCACCATAAATGTTCGCATGGATTACTTGTGCCTGACTTGTGATAGAGAAATCTGAGCTCACATTGGTCCCATCAGGAACAGTCAGACACACTGGAACTTGACTCTAAAATAGTGCTGCCATTTTGGTGCTCTTCAAGAATGAAGTATAACAATTAATCATACTATAACTTGTTCAGCCATCCCCCAATTTATTGGCCTGCTCTCAGTTTCCAAATTCTTTGGAAACAGAAAAAAAAAGTTGCTATAAATATTTTTTACATATCAGTCCTTTTCCTTTTGTTAAGGTTTCTTTTGAGATGCAGACCTAATAATAGTATTGTTAGGTTAAAACATATGCATAATTTTATAGGTCTTTGGGCATAGTCCCAAATAGCCCTACATAATGGTTGAATCTGTTCACAAATCCACTAACAGTGCACCAGCATCTCAATTTTCCCTCATCTATTCCAACATTTGCCATTTTTCTTTTCTGTTCTATCATTCAATCTAATAACTTGAGATAGTATTTCAGACGTGTTTCAATGTTCCTTTCTTCAATCAATAGTGATTTAGAGCATTTTTAATGTCTATAGAGCCTTGATTACTTCATCCAAAAATTGCCTCTGTCTGTCTGTCTGTCTGTCTGTCTATCTGTCTGTCTGTATGTATGTCTATCTATCATTCTATCTAATTTTTCAACAGGGAAATGGCCCTTTTTATATAAATTTGACTCATTTCTCTATAGATTTGAGAGATAAAGATTTTATCAGATAAACTTGCTTCATTTTTTTTTGCAGTTATGATAGCTAACTGTATTTTCCTCCATCCTATTACCTCATATTTATTCTATTCTTTTTCTCTTTTCGCCCTGTCCCTTCTCAAAAAGTATTTTGCTTCTATCACCTCCTGCAATCTAGCTTTTCTGTGTGAACACTCCTCTTCTCTTATGCCCTCCCTTTCCTGCCTTCCTTTAGAGTAAGATAGATTTCTATGCCCAGTTGAATGTGTATGCTATTCCCTATTTCAACCAATTCTGATGAGAGTAAGGTTCAAGCATTCCCTGCCACTACCCCCATTATCCCCTCCACTGTAAAAAAACAAAAACAAAAACAAAAACAAAAAACTCTTTCTCTCCTCTTTTATGTACAATAATATACCCCATTCTACCTCTCCCTTTCCCTTTCTCCCAGTGCATTATTATTTTTCATTCCTTAATTTTATTTTTTTAGCTAATATCTACCGATATTCAACTCACACTGATGGCCTCTGTCTATATATACTCCTTCTAACTCCCCTAATAATGAGAAAGGTCTTATGAGTTATAAATATCATTTTCCCATGTAGAAATATAAACAGTTTAATCTTATTAAGTCTTTTGTGATTTCCCTTATCTGTTTGCCATTTTATGCTTCTCTTAAGTCTTGTATTTGAAAGACTTATTTTTCTATTCTACTTTAGTCTTTTCCTCAGGAATGCTTGAAACTTGTATATTTCATTGAATGTTCATTTTTTCCCCTGAAAGATTATACTCAGTTTTTCTGGGTAGGTTATTTTTGGTTGCAATCATAGCTCCTTTGCACTCTGGACTATCATATTTCAAGCCTTCTGATCCTTTAGTGGAAAGCTGATAAGTCTTGTGTAATGCTAACTACGGCTTCATAGTACTTGTGTCATTTCTTTCTGGAAGCTTGCAATATTTCCTCCTTGAACTGGGAGCTCTGGAATTTGTCTATAATATTCTTGAGAGTTTTCATTTTAGAATCTCTTTCAAGAAGTGACTGATGGATTCTTTAAATTTCCATTCTATTTTCGGGTTCCAGAATATCAGGGCAGTTTTCCTTGACAATTTATTGAAAGATGTTGTCTAGATTTTTTTTAAGCATGGCTTTCAGAAAGTCCAATTTTTTTAAAGTTATATCCTCTGTATCTATTTTGCAGGTAAACTGTGTGTTTTATGACATATTTCACATTGGCTTCTATGTTTTTTCATTCCTGTCTTTTTGCTTTATTCTTTCTTGCTTTCTCATAGGATCATTAGCTTCCACTTGCCCAGTTCTACTTTTTAAGCAATTTTTCTCTTCAGTGAATTTTTATACATCTTTTTCCATTTGGCCAATTCTGCTTTTCAAGGCATTCTTCTCTTTATTGTATTTTTGTTTTTCTTTTACCATTTGGCCTATTCTGTTTTTTAAGGTGTTATTTTCTTCAGTATTTTTCATGCTTCTTTTACCAAGCTGCTTGCATTTTTTCCATGATTTTCTTGCATCACTCTAATATTTCTTTCCAATTTTTCCTCTACTTCTCTTATTGATTTTTAAAATGGTTGGTGAGCTCTTCCATGGCCTGAGACCAATTCATATTACTCTTTGAGGCTTTGGATGTAGGAATTTTGACTTTGTGGACTTCTGAGTACATGTTTTATTCTTCCTTGTCATCATAGTAACTTTCTATGGTCAGTATTTTTTTCCTGTTCACTCATTTTCCAGCCTATTTATTGACTTTTAACTCTTTACTAAAGTGGGGTTCTGCTTCTAGGGTGGGTGGCACACTGTCCCAAACTTCTGGGGTTTTGTACAGCTGCTTTCAGAGATACTTCTAGGGACCTAATCGGTTTTAGTTCTTCCAATGTGGTGCAATGTAGGAAGAGATATGTTTACTACTCTTCTGGCCTGTTCTCCAGCCTGTGAGCTATTAGGAGCCCTTCTTCCTGCCTGAGACTGTGATGAGGGTCCTTGCTCCACTGAAGTTGTAAGCATTGGTGTGTGAGTGTTCCTCCTTGCCCTGGAACTGCCACCTGTGACTGTGTGTTTCCACAATCTGACTAGCAGTTTCTGTGGAGGTGAAAGATCCACCCACAGCCAGCACCCAGAAAGCTGCCAACAGCACAGGTTCTTTTGATTTGCTTAACTAAGGAAAGCAAAGTGAAGGGGTTGCCAAGCTTACTTTAATTCAGTACACAAATATCATTCACTTAGTTCAGGGGAAAAAGCCAGCACACTGAACTTCAGAGCAAAATACAGACTAATTACAAACATCAATTGACAGACCCAATACAGATTCATAGTTACCAACATCTAGGTTCAGTCCAGGAGCTCAGAACAAGGGCTGGCCCAGAGTCACGCAAGCCACCACTGCTGTGGGAATGAGCTCCAAGGAAGAGGAGGCCAACCTCTAGTTTTATATCTTTTTCAGCGTCAGGGGTGAGTCACACATGCAACTCACCCACGTGACCTAGAATCATCACAAAGAGGAGGACTTAAACCCACATGGTCTAAAAGCCTCTGCTGACCCAGACATGTAAACTAGGCCCTCCCTGGAGTTAGCCCCACCTTGGGCCCCACCTTAGTTGCCAATCCACACCCACATAGAATTTACATCTAATAAGGGTTTGGGCCTGGGGCTTAGCACCTAGTAAGGCTCAATGAAATACACTGAATTACTCAAACAAAACGAAGGCCATTTTGCTTACCAACACACTGTGATCTGCATCTGAGTATGGAAAGCAACAGAGTCCTGCCCCAATACCAGCAAACAGACCTGTGTAAATGTCTTACTGGTTTTCTTACCCCATTACCATCTGTGGGCTGAGAGCTCTAGAAGCAGCTGCTGCCACTCCTGATTCAGTCACTTCCAAGATCTGTTCTTGGTTTGCTGGGGCCCTTTATGTGCTGGCATAGCCTACATCACACCACAGCCCCCCTCTCACCCTGGTGCAATAGACTTTTCCTGCCAACATTCTAAATTGTCTCTGCCTGGAAATTTTTTTTCACATTGTCCTTTTGTGGGTTTTGCTGCTCCAGAATTTTTCTTACAGTGTTATCTAAAGGTTTTTGGAGGGGTTTGGGGAGAGCTCAAGTGAGTGAAAGTCTTTTCTCTACCATCTTGGCACAGGTTTTTTTTTATAGATGAAACTCAGCTCTAGGCATGAGAAATTACTTCTCTGTGTACAAGCAAGAAAATGCCACAGGCAAAATTCAAACCAACTTATCTTCTGAGTGTTGCCAAGATCAAAATTCTTTGTACTACACTGTTCTGCCTGTATACCAGGCTAGACTGTATGAGGGCAGAGGCCATATATTAAAAAAAATTCATTAATACTTTTCTCTCATATATCACTGTCTTCTACACCTCCCTCAACAACAAAAAACAGTTTTGGAAAATGAACCAACGCAATGATATATCTTACAGAGTATGCATGTGTAGTCCAGCAGTAGGATACTGAGAAGAGATAACTCAATAGATAGGCAGATAGAAAGAGAGGGAGAAGGGAGAGAGAGAGAGAGAGAGAGAGAGAGAGAGAGAGAGAGAGAGAGAGAGAGAGAGAATATAATTATTAAGCACTTACTGTATGTGATTGTGCTGAGGGCTAAAAATTCAAATATAAGCAAGAACTTTCATCTTTGCTCTTGAAGAGATTACATTTTAATGGGGGAAGACAAGCACATCAGAAAGCTGAAAAAGTGACAGGGGAAGGATGTGCTCCCAAAAGGCAAACTTGAGGCAAGAAGAAGTACAGCACCCTTCCACTACAATACCTCATTCCTTCTAGAACATGGTACCAGGAATTATCACAAATATATTTGAGGTCTTTCCTAAGAAAGGAGAGAGAATTGTGAAATTATCAGTCTCCTGAGTCAAGATATATCACAGTTTAAATTGGATTTGGAAAACTCTTAATATTGCTTTCCTTTATATTATTTTAGTTAGTAAGCCAAGGAAAAATTATGAAGCACTTATTAAACATGTATGAAGAGATACGTGACTATACAGTGGATAGAACACTGGGCCTTGAGTAAGGAAGACTTGCATTGACATCTGGCCTCAGACACTTATGAGCTGTGTTACTCTGGACAAGGCACTTAACCTCTGTTTGACTCAATTTATTCCACTATAAGATGAGGACAATGATAGCACCTATCATGCAGACTTGTGTAACAACAATGCTATTGCCACTGTGTAAGGCAATAATACCAGCACACGAGAGGGCTGCTAGCAGAGGTGCTTTGTTCTGCTTTGCTAAGGAAGGCAACTTTAAAGGGTTTACAATCTCACTTTAATCAAACTACATATAGCATTCACTTAGTTCAGGGGACAAAATCAGTACCCTGAACTTTAGAGAAAACACAGTAAGAAATTACAAGCAGAAATTATATAAACAGAACAAATAAACAAAAATCAGCAGATAGGGATTCTAGTTGTATGACCATGGCAATACATACACAGTTACCAGAGAGAGAAGTACCGACATCTGGGTTTCCAAAGCTGGGGGGCTCCTTAATGGATAACCTGAGTCTCCACACCAACACTGTTCCAATGAGTGATCCCCAAACAAAATGCTAACCTTAGAGTATATGTGCACTTCTTTAGGGTCAGAGTGCTTCATACCTCTTGAGGGTTTCACACCTCATGGTCTAACTAGCTAAAGGGTGTTGTCCTTCCTTCAAACAAAAGCAAGACTTAATCAAAGGCACTTGAATGCTTTAGTGCTGAGAAGCACTCCACGAGAAAAACTAAAACAGTAAAAAGTCCCACTTTGCTTGCCCTTACATTCTACCCCACCGGGATCCTTAGCCTTAGTAAGGTGTTCATATAATCTTAAACAAAATATATCATTCAGTATATCTTATAGAATTTCTCAGAATACCCACAACATATATCATTATTCAATAAACTACTTGTCAATACTTGTTTACACAAGCAAGTGTTCCCAGGTCAGGGTCTTCCCCAGCACAGCACATCATCTTTAAGAGGTGGCAGAAAATACAAACATCATCCACCCCTAGGTTACAGCAAGCTACAATCTTCTTAGTCAATACAAAGCATCCAAGTAAATTCATCTTTTTATCTTGACCCAAGGTCAACTTTTAAGTCCCATGTCTCCTCCTCTGTGGGCCAATGTTCCCAGCTCTTGCCTGGATTCAAACAAAGGCAGCTCTCTGCTGCTGCTCCTTGTCCTAGCTCATGGACACTACTCCACTTCAAGTTCTTCCTGCTCCTGCCTGACAGTAGGCTCCAGGGGTTCCTGTCTGAAGTTTCCATTTCTGGGAAGGCAGAGTTCTACATGCAAGCAGCTCTCTGCTTCTGCTCCAAGCTCCACAGAATCACAGTTACCACAACTGGAAAACAATTATCCCAACCTCCATAATTTCCTTCTAGTTTGCAGATCCTGCCAAGTGTAGCATTTTGTAACAACAATGCTGCTAGCAGCTGTTGGGTGGGTGAAAGACCAACAACAACAGCATGCAGGAGGGCTGCTAGCACAGATTCTTTGATCTGCTTTGCTAAGGAAAACAACTTTAAGGGTTTTCACTTAGTTCAGTGGAAAAAGTCAACATGTTGAACTTCAGAGCAAATACAAACAGAAATTATAAACAGAGAAAACGTAAACAGACCAAATAACACAAATCAGACAGGCTTCTATATGTGCATACCAATACATACACAGTTACCAGAGAGAGAAGCAACAACATCTGGGTTTTTCAAAGCTGAGTAGGCTCTGTGATGGCTACACAGAGTCTTGTCTGGTCAAAATATATATGGCACTCTTCCAGTGAGTGAGAGCCCCAAAACAAAAGCCAACCTCAAATATATCCCAGGGCCCTGGGGCACTTGATTACCTCAGAATTGAGAAGCACTCAAACAGAAAAACTAAAACATCAAAATTCCTATTTTTCTTAACATTACATTTGAAAGGGGAGACTCATCAAAGGTACTTGATTGCCTTAGCATTCCAAAAGATCAAACAATAAAAAAAGCCCACCCTATTTACCAGTACAGTTTATTGTGAGGATCAAGTGAGGTGATAACTTTAAAAAAACTTATCAGAGTGCCTTGTAAATAGTAGGTACTATATAAAGGATTAATAACTTCCTTCTTCAGCTGTTTTGTGTTAGACAGTGCTATGTGTTGGGGATACAAAAAAAAAACTACTTAAAAACAAAAAAAGGCAAAATAAAACAAACAAAAGAGAATCACTGACTTCAAGGAGCTTACATTTTAATGGGGGAGAAAACATGCAAAAAACTATGTACCAAAAAATGTATATAGGATACAATCGAGATAATCTTAGAGAGAAGGCACTAGAATTAATGTGGATCAGGTAAGCCTTCTTGTAGAAAATGAAATTTTAGCTGGGAATTGAACAGGAAAGTCAAACTATGGAGATGTGGAAGGAGAACACTGCAAGAATGGAGGACGGTGAATCATAGTTCTCTTGATTTTCCTTCATCTCTACATCTGGATCAAACACATTTTCAAGCACATGTATCATAGCTAAATTTTTGTTTCCTACAGTGCATAGCACAGCTCACTGCAAAGAGTAGGCGGCTAATATTTGCTTAGTGAAATTGATAGTCATAGATTGTAGGATCCTGATTTCATTGGTCCTTAGGTAGTATGTCTGCTCAGAGGCATAGGAGATACAAGTGCTGCATTTGGAATTGGGAAAATCTGAGTTCAAATCCTACCTCAGAAATGTCCAAATTGTTTATCCTTGGGCAAGACACTTAACCTCTCTCAGCCTTTGTTTCCTCATCTGTAAAATGGAGATAATAATGGAACCTTACAGAAGTATTAAAAGGATGAAATGAGATACCATAAAAATTCTTTGCAAATTTTAAAACACTATAAACTGTTAACTATTATTATTATCCTGATTTGCATTTGCCCCTTCCTGACAAGTAGTGAGTACTTGATAAATATTTACTGAACTGGATTTGCATAACTTACCTTTCCCAGATAAATATTTTATTGGATTTACAAGTTATTTTGCACATCTTGTGCACAATAACTCTTGAAACTGGTTTTTGATTTCATCCCTTTTTACCTAATGTCTTCTTTCCATCATATTTCTCTCTTGCCTTGAATTTTTCTTAACAATTTGTTAATACTCAAGTTTTTTATTCTGTTTCATACTAACCAACTACACATCACTACAGATATTCTCTTCACAGGCCATGATTTTCCCTTTTCAAGATGCATCTTTGGGTCCTTCTTTACCTCCAAATCAAGTGGGAAAATATCAGAATTATCTAGGGAGTTGTAATTTATTGAGCCATTATTTGCAAACTGGGGTCTCTCACGAAAGAGCTGTTTGACCTTGAGCCTTTCCTTTCCCTTTTCTGGAGGTTAATTTCCAACTCCTAACAGACAAGTTTAAGTTCAGAGATGTTTAAATAATATTGAGGTCCATAATTTAAGCTTCTAATGATTCTAGGCCCTTTCATCTGACTCCTCTATGTAACTATATTTCTTTTTCATTTTTTTATGTTCGTTTATGTTACTCTCTTTCTGTATAATAATTTCATCGGATCATAGTTAAGAGCTGGTAGGGACCTTAGAGGACATTATAACCCACATTTTATAGATGAGTACACTGAGGCCCAAACAAATCAACTTGTTAAGAGTCATACAGCTAGTAAGCATTCACAGTGAGAATGGAACCCAGGTCTACATGACTCTAAGGCCACTACTTTGGAGGTTTTTAGGTAGTATACTGGATAATACTCTCTATTCAGAGTCATGACAACGTAAGTTCACATCTTATCTCTCGTAATTAGGAGTTATATTACTGTTAAAGGAATCAGTACATGAAAATCTCTTTCCCGCCTATTTGAATAGGGTTAAGGTGGGGCACCAGGTGGGGACAATTAAGGGAGTGGGGCAAACTAAGGACGGTCTGATTAGATCTTTGCTCCTAAATTTGCCCCAAACCCCTAATTACTAGATGCTAAGCAGATGTGGATGTGAAGCTCCTAGGGTACTAAGGGGTGGTGCTAAGACCAGTTTAAGCTCTGGTAGCTCAGAGGATGCTTGATATCCATATTGATGATCGGAAACTGTGTAAAAAGAGAGTACATGGCTTGGAGACTGAGATGTGTCAAAGGCAGGAAAAGCAGCAGCGGAATCAACAGCAGCGGAATCAACAGCAGCGGAATCAACAGCTGCAGCAACAGTAGAAGCAGAAGGAGCCGAAGCAGCATAGCAGGGCTGACCAGAGTGCAGACTGGTGACTGCTGAGCAAGGGCTTGAGGCCATTCAGTATGATTTGGTTTAATGGCATCATGTCTTTCTGTAACCTCCTGGTTACTCTTGTGAGGCAGAGTTATTGGGCCTGGAAGCTTTTGTCCAGGATATCCAATTGGGGACACTGGCTCATGGGTCTGCTACTTTAAAGCTTGAATAAATGCTATAATTCTTCTGCCTTCTACTTAGGGAATTCCTTATATCCTGCCGTTCTGAACCATTCAAGCATATATATAGTTTTCTATGAAATCATGAATTTTGCCTTCATGATATAATTACCCTAGGAAAATCAATACCTGTCTTTGATTGAATTTCCTCTTTTATAATGTGGGGGTAATATCCTTAGGGTTATTGTGACTGTATGTTTTGGTCTTCTTTGTCACCAAAGAAGGACTCCAGAGTCTGAGACTGAATCTGGGTGTGTTTTTGCCATCTGGCCATGTTCCCAGACACTTTACTTAACCCTTGAGAATTTCAACAA